>JAQGAD010002554.1:0-13087 GCA_034696625.1 Isotomurus palustris
AGGGAAGTGTATATTGCATGAAATGAACCTCCTGCGTCTCTCACACGAATGATTTAGTATTCCTCTTATTATATTTTATATGGAGAAAGCGCATCTCTTTTATTTCCTGTGTCTGAGAGTCAAGAGACAAGAGAAATGTTATATACTGAGCTGCTGAGATAAGAAAAGGCTCGGCTCAGAATTTGGGTCACTTCTTCTTTTCTGACCTAGTAACCTAGCCTTTGCTTTCTTTGAGGGAAAGACTGAGAGCTGCAAGGACCTGGAGACTAAAGACTCACTTCAGAAGCAAGATGATGGGACCTTATCTTAAGCTTATTTCTTCTTTTACGCATAGGAAAATTGGACCATTTGTAGTTATTGCTCACAAGATCTTGGTCAACATTACGATTCTCCGGATGCGGTGTATGCCTCTTCTCTGCAAAATTGCATTTTGAGATGAAATGCAAATAGGTCAAAAGATATATATACGAAGTCACTATGTGTCCTATTTAGAATTTACAGGCCTCTTGTATTACGTCTTTGATCTTTTATTTGCAGAAGTTTCACATAGTTCCCTTGCTACTAATTTACATGTATGATGAATGAAATGGGTCACTCTTTTTATGAAAGAGACAGTTTCGCTCTTAATTCCACGTTCAATGCCAAAGCTATAGTAAGCTTGAATGGGCAGAAGAGTATTTCATTTCACATGAAACTAATAACCTTTTTGTGTGGATCACAAGCTTCCTCTACCCCTTTGCTTTAATGTAACCTTCTGAAAAAATAAGTTTGATCATCAGCAACCCGCTGTATTCTACCTGTCCGTCAGCTATAGAATTAATACTGGGCTACCCATTCATTTCTCCCTTCGTTTCCTGTCCTAAATAGTCAGTGTGGATATTTAGGGTAGGACTCTACAACGGATGGATGTTTCGCTTTTAAAACAAGAAAGATAAGGGTCTTTCTTTCGTTACGTACCCTCGTACCTATTTCCCATGAAACATATGTTTAGTTGCGTGTCATATCTCGTACCCATCTTTCGTAAATGAGAAGATGGATGTAGGCAATAAAAGATATTCACATCATCGTTTCCTTCCTCCATTGATGCGTAAGGCTGGCTTTTGATAAACTATGTTTGTGGTTCGTTGGGGTAAAAGTGTACAAAATGCTAAATGAGTTTCTTACGTGTTAAGAACTACTTATAACTGAAAAGAGTGAGACATATGCAAAGCGAGAGTAGGGATAAACGACAAGCGAGTAAAAAAGCTTTATCTTCAGGAAGGAAGTAGAAAGTGATGATGATGGTATTAAAGGAGTATTCTTTAAATCTTCATAACGAAT
Organism: Isotomurus palustris; assembly: GCA_034696625.1. Taxonomy (NCBI): domain Eukaryota; kingdom Metazoa; phylum Arthropoda; class Collembola; order Entomobryomorpha; family Isotomidae; genus Isotomurus; species Isotomurus palustris. The sequence continues at coordinate 1,321 of JAQGAD010002554.1, forward strand.
AGATCAATGAAAATGTTGCATAAAGCATTACACATTGTGTAGATATGCTTCCTAAGGAGTCAGTATCAATGTAAATGGGGAACACATAGGGTTTGTAGCGATTACAATAATTGAAGTTGGTGACTATTTTTTACTGTTATCAAATTAAACTACCTTTTTACCTCTATACCTGTTTACATCTGTACTAGAATCTGTGGCTGCATGAATTCATAGTAATCTATTTGAAAGAGAGGAAGGGCTCAAATTATCAAAGGTGTAGGCTGAAAATGAACGATATTTCCATCCACCCATTCGTGTGATGATGCCTGGGTGTGTATGACTTTTTGAGAGCATCCTTTTTCACTTACAAATAGAGCTTCTCATACTGTTGACTGTAAAGCCAGAAAATAAAGTTCATTGTATCCAACTGTCCCAAACCTTTTGAATTCGATCACTCCAACCGGAAATACGGTTTGAAGATTTCAAATTTTAACCGTTCAGTTAGAAATTTGCTATGTATGACTGGGTATGAGAGTCGCCGATGTTTATGCAATTGTATTATTCCCATGTAGCTGTGTAATGTTATGCATGTATAACATTGTGAATGAATAGCATGTGTGTTTCGTTTCCTGCACTTGTCGGTGCATCTGTTACTTTATTGAGACTTTGGCTCAACTAGACTTTGGAAGGGAGGGTTGGTTTGTTACAAGCAACCGAAATGTCTCTACTTGTCTTCTACTACTGAGCTATCGTAAAATGTATTTTTGGGCAAATAGCTTCAGTAATGGGTTATATTTTACAAGCAACAAAAATAGTAAGTTTGAGGAAGGGAATTTTGAAAGCAATACATTCATAGCATTAGCGTCTCCCTTCATTCATCTTTATGTCATTCAAAGGGAGATGAAGAGATGAAAAGACAAAGAGGGCATGGCGGAAGGTGTATTTTTTTACTCTCAAATTCTGTCTTTGTGTGGTACACATAAGAGTCTAATTACTGTCGTTCTTCAGAAGAACTCTAAAAGAACACACATTCAACATTTCCAAATTTGCTGAGGAAATGCACAAAAGCTTCTCCTCTCCCCCTTCTACCTATGTAATGTCATTACAAGTTTGCTGAGTGATGGGAACAATAGGTCTCTTCGTAGTGGCCCCTGCCTCGTTAAAGCGCTAAAGTATCTACATAGTGCACAAATATTCCATACGCGTGTAGAGATGAAAAAGAATTTAGGTGCCTAACACTTAAGCAAAACTAACATCACGAAGTGAAGATCTGAAAGCAGTTGCTCACAACCTTCATATAATAAAGTTTGAGGCATGCATACGGAAGTAGTGGGAATAGATTTATTAGTACTTTTAAACAAGAAAACATGTGCTCTTTGTGTTCGTGAATGCTAGTTGAGTTAGTTGTTCATATTATTGCACCATTCCGATGAAATGAATGACTTTGAAGCTTAAAGCGAATGAAGTTCTTAATGTGCAAGAAAAGGAGTAAAGTAGATAAATGTATAAGGAGTTGAGTGGTGCTCGAGTCCAATTGTTCGCAGTTCCTTGCAGCCTTCAAAGCTGCTTAGTGTCATACGTGCTTTTATGCGCAAGTTGTGGGAATCGTGAATCCTTCATCGAAGTTCAAATAAAATGGATGAATAACTTTGAGATGGATGAGTCGAAATTTTAGACAAGGATGGAATTCGTAATGCATGACAGCTCAAGTGTTAATTAATTTTTCTACAGATGACGAGTCTTTTGTGACTTCATCTTTGAAAGTTGTTTCAAATGATACGATGGCACTGGAAACGTGACGCATCTCTCACCAGGATTTCCTTCCGAGAGCAACGCAAATGTGCATAGCGAAGTGGAAAATTCGTAAAATTGAGATTTGCTTAGGTGGATGTTTTGTAATTTCTTGCATTCTAGAAGAAGTTTGTTTAGCTATTTTTTTGGATGGTAGCAACAGTCTTGGTAAGACTTCTATCTTTGTTGTTTAATAAAAATAAAGTCAGTGTAGGCGATAGAAGTCTGACGTGGGAGATACAATGATATCAATGACACAATACACGGCAAGGGCATCATACTTACATTCAGCAGTTAATATTAATAGTTACGGGAACTTTTTTCCTCCTGAATCAAACTCAGTTCTAAGCAACCTGGTAGCGATGCATTGTTGGTTGTGTATTCATACGGATCAAACCGAGTTCACTGTCTGGTGGTGAACTCGCTCTGGTGATTCTGTGAATCAAAAACCATAACGAGCAAAATGTACCTGGTTGGGACTTTATTACATGGGAAGTCTGATGCGCAGCATAATATGTTGAACCTTTCTTAAGTTTATTCATGGCAGTCGGCAGTCTGCGGAAACTTTTATCCTTATTCCTTCCAGCAGTTGTGTACTCTTCCTTGGTTTCTTTATTTTTTAAAATGTAATTTGCGTTTCAACCTTTTGAGTAATACGTCAAAAATAATAAGTCAAATATGCACGCTTCGTCTTCGCTGTAACTTGTTTGGTTAACTTGAAATTTCATGAGATTCGAGTTCCCCTGTTGAGATGAAATGAGTTATTATTATTTAATTTACGTTGTTTCATGGCTCTACAACGGAGTCAAATGTCATGCAAAAGATTATTTCGCGTTGAGTAAGATGAATGAGGCTAATCACCTTTCTTAAGATGGTCTGCGTACATCATTTTCAGTTATTACAACTCATACATCATCCTTCACCAACCATTTCATCAACATTTATATTGAAAATGGTATTTGCTTTCTACAATTCGACCGGTTACACCTTTTTCCAATTATTGCGACTAGTTTAATCTAAATAAGTGCAGAAGCTTTTAGCAAATATCTGATTACGTGCACTTATTTGCTCATTAAGATTCATGTCAGATGTTAGGAAATTGAGGATATAACTCATCTTTCTTCAGAATTTAGGTCTGGCTATCCTTTGGAATTCCTAATTTAGTTAGTTGAGAGTGGTTAAAGATTCATTCCAAAGATTTATTGACTGCTGTAAGTCACACTACAGAAAAATAAATTGAATTTATCGATAATTTGTTGTAAATTACGTGCACTGAATCACACAGAAATCAAACATAGCGATGGTAATTGTCAATAATTTATAGATGCTAATTGCGATTTCCATATGAAGTGAATGGACACGTTGGATGCAGAATGGCAGTGTTCGATAACATTTCATTTACCATTGTATTCAGTTGCATTTATACAGTCAAATAAGACCTTTCATCTCCACTAAAAATCAACAAGAAAGGAATTAATGAACTCTCACTATTTCACGCCTCAAGTTGGCCACAGTAGGAGAAGAGAGCAAAGATGAGACGATTTCTATTAGCTCGTGGTCAGCAGACGCCACAGAGACGATAATGCTTAGTATTTGCGAAAATATGCCAGTTAAAATCGACAACGCCCTAAGTAATGAATTTGCAGATTTTTTGCAGAGAGTATTAACACTAATCTACAAAGAAAAGACTGCAATTGGAAACCCACTTCCCCCATTTCATCTTTCATTTACATTGGCTCTCAGGGCTGCTTTGTTGGGCTTGATGTGCAATGTGTCCCTACCAGTCTGCACATTTGGACGAAGATACCCTGGGAGATAATTATGTCTAAGACGCAGTGGAAGGGAAGGAAAAGTTGACGCTGTAAATTAGTCGAAGCTGAAGAAATTTATTGTCACGTTTGAAAGAAGGTCAGGATGACAAAACGGCGAATTCCAACAGTTTAATTGCCAGTTGTGAATGTTGCGATTAAAATAGTGTATAGAAGTGCTTTAGGTTAATTACACTATTCCGTTTCGCCAGTAATGATAGTGTGCTAGGAAAAACTTCATATTTATTGCTCTGTTGATGCCTATTCAACTCCCGTGGGTTTACGAGAAAGCATTTCTTTATGTTCACGACTGCTCTTATATTAACTGCATCGGCTCCCATTAACTTATTCAAATGAAGAAAGACGCAAAGACCTATAGATATAATTACTATTAAGACGAAGACTAAGCAACATCCTGGTAAAACAACAACGTAGTCTTAGCAGGAGGTTGGAATTAGTGTAGCGTAGTCGCAGCACCTGTAGTTTCCTATTCATCCTTTCCTATTCGAGACCATTTTTGCGACCACAATTCTCGGGGAGTTTTAGAAGAAATTAAAATTGGTTACGGTTAGCTGCATCGCATTGTTCGTAGCGCAGGCCGTTTGTTTCCTTTGCATGTATTTTGTGTGAAAGGCAAGTGCTATAAAATGTCTTGCCTCCTCCTCCGTTTCCCTTTGTCTTCAGATTTGGTCACCGGAAACCTGCTGCTACTTTTTACATCCAAGAAACATTAGATATCCGGTCGTGTCTGTGATGGAAACTTCGTTCTGGTTTGTTAATTCCATGGAATGCGGTTTGGTTATGGAGTCGTGGGCGAATCAGAGTAATAATTACTACCTTTGAACTCTTAAGAGCTGATAGGACCAAACCAAATGATGTTGTTATTATTCGAGATGTTTTCGTGTAAAAATACGCATCCCCTGATTTCACTATTTTTATGCTTCAACTTCAACTGCTCTCAACTGTATAGTATCAGCCACAGGATGTGTTGCCGTAAAATCGCATAATGATGTGAATACATTAAAAATCGAGTACGCAATCATTCGTAGGTAGGCATAATTCTAATTAGAAATTCGAGTGCATTTGTTTCCCACAGTTAGTCAGTCAGTAGACAATTTTATTTATACAATTTGAAAATATGCTTCATTTGGCTCACTTGCGGCAATTGTGTACTTCCGCAGTGTCAGGTTCTTTAATGACAGCTCAATTTTTGTTTATTCAGTGCGTCACATATTAATACAAGTCGAAATACAAGACGGCTTCAATTTTTCTGTGCAGCTAACAGTGATATTGTATTTCCATGTCACATGCATTTTAAAAACTTGTCTGTTACATGTCGTGAACATTTCAGAGTTCTTTGTCGCGTTTGAATTTGAAAGGTTTCATTTCACACTCCCATTACACATTACTTGCCTCACTGAGCTGATCATTAACTTGTTAGCGAGTCAGAAAAATGCTAATATGTATTGACAGATACACGTACTCCCATAATCTCGCGAAAGCTAGCTATATCATGTTTTCATGTTATCACTCAGATATCTCATAATGGTTTGAGGAAACATAAAAACCCCATCTAAGAAAATTGCTTTATGCCGAGTATTACTCGACCGAATAGGTGGGAGAGAAATTTTTAATTAGTAGGATAGCGGTTCGTAATTTTGTCGAAGTCTGTGGTTTGATGATGCTCATAAAGCGAAGAAACTACCAACATCAAGATCAATTAATATTCATGAGTTGAGATGTAAAGTTAAAACTACTTTCTTGTTCTCTCTCACTGTACCTGCAGTAGTCGTGTCTCCTCTTCTACGCGATTTGTGCGCACAGTAGCTTTAGTTTTGTAGAACAAAATCTTAAGTACCATTAAAAAAGGATCAAAGAGTGACAATGGTAAATTGCTAAGATGAAAGTCCTTGAGATGATTATTACAACCCAAAGAACGAAACAACATGTATATACACCAATACAGATTCCCGAGTCATCGTTGTATGAAATTTAACTTGGCTCAAATCACATCTGAAAGATGAGGTAATTATGCATCGAGCGAGAAGAATAAAATTTTTGCAAATTGTGTCTACTCTCCCCGTTTCGCATGAATTGATGATTTAAAAAAAGTCCTCTAACGAGCCTGTTCTCATATGGAGACGGTAGAATGTACACCTCGAAGTTGAATAGAAATTGTTATTACTGTAATTCTTCTATGAATGGAAGATTGCTTCTGACTTGTAGCTTGAAATATTGCAATAAGCTTACATTTAGTATACATATTTCTAAAGATGATTTTAGGGCATGGAGGAGTGGAATTAGTAATACAAACAAAAGTGACATTATAGAAAATCTTTTCTAGTTTCACTTTCATTGAATATACGGCAGTTATTATTTTCTTTGTTGGGATAGTAGTATTCGCAAGTTATTTCAACTAGTGAAAAATGGCAGATGAAATACGTGTAGCAATTTAAATATTGATACGTACACAAAGACACACGCAGATGTACATAATATGAAACTGATTCGTCTCATGTGTTGAAGCTGTTGATTCAAGATGCAAAGTGAATAAATATTACAAAGGAGACGAATTTTGTTAGTGGAAATCACATTTTAAACATTCACCTTTGTATTCTAGCAGTGAAGCTGAAAATTATTTCGAAAGATTTATTTAGTTGGCGAACTAGACGAGGTGTAAATTGAATTTCAGTTTTGGTCGTCATCCAATACAGTCAGTCGAGTGACAAAACCGCTCTAGGCTCTTCATTTAATGCATTCATCATGCACTTTTTGTGACGAATTATTAATGATGGTAGATTCATGTAAAAGAGGCGTCTTGTCCTCTGCTGGCTAAATAGTGTGAAGTAAACTGGTCATGTGTGATGGATAAGAAAGTCATTATAGAAATGGATTTCACGGGTTGTCGCTTGTGTTTCATCATCTCACCTGAGTCACCTGCGACAAAATTTATAATGAGGATTTAGAGGAATATTCACTTTCTCACCGAGTCCGCGCATTATAAAATTTTTATTTCAATTTGGAAAATCCAATGGAAGAGATTGATTTCAAAAGTTGAGAGTTCAATTTAAAAATGCTAACTTGCTGTGTGATCTGCAATGCTGTAAAAAGTAGATATCGAAGTATCAAGTTGCAGAAATTGAGGTGCGTGATTTAAAATTAGGAGTAACAGATAAGATAATTTAAAATAATAGGATGTGATTTGTATTGATGAGTATTTTGTTCCTTGTGCGATGAAGCAATAAATGATTGTGATTTTATGGGAGGACAGAAGTGATACTTGATGGACTTGTACCCTTCAGGCTGACTCCTATTGTGAACAACATGGCTCATGCTTATCTGCTGACCGCACATGCCACATATTTACTACACAAGATGTTGAGTGCTACATAAACATAACGATGCCTCTTTGTTTTTGCTTATCCGTTGATGAGGTCTCAACTTTTGGCAGTGACCAGTGCCAGCCTATCTCAACGTAATGATTTATACAGTCTCATTTCATTCAGACTTTGATAAGTTACCGATCCACTGACTCCCCTGTCTTCTAGTGTAACCACTTTCTGTACACATGTTAATTATTTAAGATTAAATTCATTGTTTGGCTCACATAAGTTAGAAGGAATCCTCCCACTTTTCTTCGCTGAAGATGATTCAGCAAAGCCGATAGATTAAAACTTTACATCATGAGAAGATATTGGCGTAGCGTAGTATTAAAAAAATCAACATTATTTTCAGCTAAGTTGGAAAATAAATTGCATTAGAAAGTTTGGAAAATGAGATGACAAGAAAAGAAAGAAACAAATTACTCTTTGGTAAGTAGATGCTTGCTGTCACTATTAATTACAAATTGTTGAGCGAGCACACGTTCTAATTAAAAAAGAAATTGCTGTCAGGATTAGGATACAAAATTAGGTAGGAAGTTAAAAGGTTCAAATTTTTTCTGAAGTTTTTCGTGGCTAGATTTTTGAAATTGCATTTTAAAAACTCCGACACTGGTAATAAAATAAAAATTTGTTGGATTACTTTTGTTAAATCGATACCAAATGCAAGTCTCACAGCGGACGTAGATTCTAACTTCCGGTGGTACGCCGAGCTGCTGCTACTGCAATTACAGTCCAGTCTGACAAAGTAGGGCGTCTAAGCTTGTAGGTAAAGATAGCCAGGCTAAGAGAAGTTTGACTGGTTCTATAAACTGATCATGATCCCTTTGGTCATTTTGTTGTCTGTGTTTGCTGTGAACCTCTTCTACAACAGTGGCAGATGGTGCCTACGCCAATCCGCCTTCACTGTGTATGTAAAAAGGAGATGAGATAAGCGACGGAAGTCAACCCAAAAAAAATCTTGATGAATGAGTGTGTTTGAATCATTCTGAGCCCTGTTTTATGCAGGTGCAAAGTCCTAACATGAAATCATCTGTAAAATCTCAGAACCATGATTTCCCAGGGTAGGGTAGCTTTCGATTTGATTTGCTAGTGTTGGTGGTGGTGGTGGAGGTAAAGATAAATCTCGTAGGTAGAAATGATAAGCAACACATCAGTAAACGAGTGAAATGAGTCATAATACAACTCAAAATATGACTCACCTGGTTGAAAAATCGATCTCAATTTAAAGGGATGAAATTAGAGCTTTTACCGCACTGGTAACAGCTTTCATGTAACTTGATCTCAGTCCTTGTCCAACTTACAACGGATGGAAATAGCCTTTTTAGTATTCTTGTCTGTCCTTCACCTACTGATAATTGTTTAATTAAATTGTGTGCCTACATTAGACTAATTATTTACAGTAGCTACAAAACCTCCTACGTCGATTCGGTTTTTTTCAATCATTAAGTGGTGCTTTAATGTATGTATCACTAAATTAAATTACTACGTATCGATCCATCTGAACCTTGAATCTTCAATATTAGATGCTTAATTAAATACTGAAGTAAACTTTACTAGGGAGCAAAACACGGTTCTCTGTTATGTGTCATACACACACGAGACACGAGAGTCTTTATTGTCTAATTATTACTCTTTTCATCTTGAACATTCTGGGTCATGAATATCGTGCGTGATCTCGACTCGCCATTATTGAGTCTAGGACACCGTTAATGACTCAATAACATCGAGTAAACTTTCTGTCAGAGTTAAAAAGTAAGTGGAGATGCAAAAACTCCTGTTATATTAGGTCACTCCAAGTTTCAGGATAAGTGTTCCACGAACTTAGGAAAAAACACTCTTCGCAGGGAAACATTAGCAAACTTTCTTTAAGAGCCTTCTTATAACATCGCAGTATGATATTTACATCGCGTCTCCGTGTATGCGTAGACAATGCATCAATCATTTGCACACCAACGAGAACCACACCATATTCCATTGTACTGGTCCTTTTGTTCTGAGTGCCTCATACATTAATGAAAGACTCGGTTTATTCAATTCATCTCCTACAGAAAGGTCAAACCTGAGGGAATAAATCAATTCGCCTATCTTTCCCATTCTATTATAGTCAAAAGTTCAACTATTCACCAAAGGAGAAATAAAGTAGGTCTGATCTGCAGGTCGTGGAGTATTATGCAAAAAGTGTGTCATCGATTCGGACATCAGTGTTTGTCGTCAATAGGAGAACCAACGGAATCTTTATTCACTGAAGGAATAGGACCTCTGCTATTTAAAAATGAAGCTTTGTTCCTCAATTGGGCAATGATGGATGAGATTATCAATACCTCCCTTAGTATTCCCGACATCCCGACTAAAACGCACGACCTACACACAAGAAAGAAGGGTTGAGTTCTTGTCATCCTCATCCGCTGATCTTTGAAGGGTTTGCATTTGAATTACGAGTCACTATACGATGAAAACTGTGATTATAGTTGATTGTAGAATAGATGTTGTCTTCACCTCTCCTGCCGTTAGTGACATAGAATGAGATAATGCATGAGAGAGAGTAACGGTGAAAGAGACTGTTGGGTGATGGTACTGCACACACCCCCATCCATACGTAATATTATTACCCTAGGCTCATGCACTTTGAACACGAGGATGTGTTAAGTGAGAGAACTGGCTTTTCAAATTGTTCTTCTTCTGAATATCTTATGCTGAATCAAATGTCGTATTAAATCATAGGGATGCCGTAGGATTACAGGATTGCTTGTGTGTCCCATGAGAATTATCTTATTTAAGTTGATTAGACGCAGTGAGACCCACTTGCTTCGGTTGTCGCGAATTAGACTTGGATTTCATGCGCTTTCCGACATTCTCTTTGGTCTTCCGATGTGTCACAGAGACAGCGCTATTGTGCAATAATGAGTTGATTGATATTTGCAAAGAATGGAATAATGGATTGATGTCTGCGGCTTCTTCAATGTCTCAGCCTACGGTTCACTGCTTCTCCTTTTGGTGTCCTCCTCTAATGAATTACTTTTTATTTTTACAGGATCATTACAATTTCTGTTCGGTGGATGAAAAACTCGGTCCAATCCTGTTATCTGTCAAGGCAGAAACCGTTGCTGGCCATGAACATTGGAGATTAATTTTGAGACTGAAGACTGGGACTTCTCATGAGTTGGTTCCCGTTTCGTGTCTTTCTGGCAGCAACTCACCGTGCCCCGCAAGAATGGCAAAGGTTAGTGCGATTTGATTTACTCCATTCGTCTTAGATTTAAGTCAAGTTAATTAGAACTTTCAAGACGATCGAACTTCCAACTTTGTGCCATCATGATTAATTTGAGAAGATGACGGGTTCTCCTATCCTACTACATCATCTCTGTTTACTCCTTTACGAATGTAGCAACTCGGATGGACTTTGTTTTATTATTATTTGTACAGGAGTGAGTAATAGAGCAATTTGTTACCGGATTCTGCTGCAGATTACATATAAAGTAGAGCTGCTTGTAGTTGTTTGCTAAATATGTGCAGAGAGTAAATTAAAATAATTGTATCTTTGTAATCAAAAGTAAGAGCAAACAACAGCATATTCTGCTATTGTATTGCAGAAGGAATTCGTATGTTGTCTGTGAGTTGTCAGCAAATCACGTAATGATGATGCCAATTACAATCATGTTGTGTTTGTGGACTTGAATGCGAAATGCAATTAGATCCGGTTAGTGAGCATAGATGTTCTGTTTAATGTGTTAGTGTTGGTTTTGGGAACGTAACCAGAAATTGTAGTCCGTGTGGGAACTAAATTCCTCCGAGTGTGGGAAACATCCTCGAATCTTCACCTCTTATGCAACGAGGCTACACTCGAAAGTGATTGCTCTGAACAAACCAGGGAATCTTATTAGGAATGGAATAATGGAAACGACGAAGAAGACACAGTCAGGCTTGTCTGACCAAATCATTTGATGTCAAAGCAGGCTTTTATTATTTGGTCATGGGAACTCTCTGTTCTGTTCAACTCAGTTCTGTCGAACCCTGTGATTACGCTTAGTCAGTAGGGGTGCAGGTGGAGGCTCAGGTGTTTCATGTGTTTGATGTTTTAAAAGCTTAATTGCCTAGAAAATTTGTTTTCTCCGAATAAAAGAGACCAAAAACTTCACAATATCCATGAACGTGCTTCATAAGCTTCATCTAGTTTCGCCATTAGATTGGCATTTTTACTAGAGATACATTTTTACCTGTCCATCCTGTATAGAATCGCTTAATGTATTCTCTGAACGGACGTATTAAGCTGTCTTGTCAAATTTTACTAACATAATTCACACAGTCCCATCTGAAAGCGCAGTAAAGAGTAAATTGCAGGAACTCAAAATTATACACACAGGCAAAAGACAACATTTAATTTAAGTTCAGTGAGCTCATTTAATGTACAGGAAAATGCACTAAGGAGAACGAGAGCCATAAATAAAGCCAGGTAAGAAAATAAGATTATTGTAAAATGGCTTTTTGGCGATGGTAAGATTCGGATGAAATTAGTAGATCCGGTTTAACCAATCTCTCCGTGATAACCTTTTGTTAGGAGCAATAAAAATGAAACATTGGGATAGCTGCTATCGACCTTCGTGAATTGAGTAAAATACTCAATTTTAAACTATCCATTATCTACGAAGACGGAATTATCGTCAGCAACACTTAAAGGCTTCTCTGAAGGTCTATTTTATGCATTAGTTTTATTTTATGGATGAATTCTCACAAGAACAAGTTTGCTTGGCAGAATTGGTAGACACTGCGACATTTACTGGTTAACTTAATCATAATTTATTACCTACA
>JAQGAD010002555.1:0-13085 GCA_034696625.1 Isotomurus palustris
TGGTAGGGATAGATAGAGAGCGTGTTGGGAAAGATGAGAGGTTGGGTGGCAGGATGAGAGAGGCTTGCGTGGAGTGAGTGGACGAAGGGAAGGAGGTGGTGTGGTGGATTGAGTGAGTAGTTGTAAAAGTGTAAAAATGGCTTCATGATCCGTTCAGCAGCGAGAGAGATGAGATCAACCTCTTCATCTTGTGCGGAGTGAGTGCGGTGGTGGTGGCCAGTCTCTCATTCACGACCAACTCACAAGTCCCCTTCTTCATTTCCACTTCGATCTTGAGACAAGAAGGATCTCTCTCGCTCCACTTTCACTTATCGGATCCCTCGTTCTTCCCACCTAAGATAACTGCAAGGCGAAGGTAAGGAAGGTGGGTGTGATCTCTCAAGTGGGGGTTGGGAAAAGGGGGGTAGAATGCTGGCAGATTCGATCGACACCCCACCACCACAGAGGAGGAGGAGGGAGGGTGAGGAAGACAGTGCTGCTCGCATAAAGAAGCGCGCAATTAGTGAAGAGGTGTTATCTCCAGTTTTAATTCCAGCTTAGGGTTTTGCAGTGCTGGTGCTGGTTAATTCAGGGACGTAGATTGTGTGAGATTTATAAGGGTTTTCAGGGTTTAGAAATTGCTGCAGGCACGAGCAAGAGGTGTGATGTGTGATGATGTGAGGGAGAGATCGTTTGGAGCCAAAACAATCAACACATGGTGGGTTAATTAGGGTCGGTGTGTGACATTGGAGTTTTATTTGGAGCATAAAGGTGGATGGAAGCTTCATTTTTAAGGCTGAGGTCACTCATTGATAACGTGAGGGGAGGTAATAGGAAGTGCGACTGTGCACTGTGTGAGCAGTTTGATTTCGCGCCTGATTGTCAATTTTCGAAATACCTGCAGGATTTTAATTTCTGTCAAATAAGAGCAGTAAGATAATGAGGAATATTTAGGGTGTCTTGTGGTGTTAGTGTAAATTAGTAAATATAGATGCGATGCGAAGGAGAGCTGAGGAGGAAAACTTTAGGATAATTTACGTATTGGCCTGAGGCAGTTTGGTGTCCAGGAAGAGCGCACGTTTTCCGCCCGCCTTTAGTGTGTGTGTGGGGTTTTACGGTTGTGGTGAGGCCAGAGGTCATGCTATTAGTAGGGGTTTAAGCATATTATATGTGTACAAGAATCTCCAATAAGTAATATAAAATGAACTTGGCAATTTGGTGTATGTGGTGGGCGATTTGTGAATAAAGTATTGAATATTTGTATTGACTGATTTCAGGTTAGAATCCAGAGATATTCGGTCGACGGTTTTGGAGAGGTGGTGGAGCCATTGACGGACTATTGATGGCCACCTTCTCGCCGAATTGGATATATGGCTCCTGCCATCAATAACGTATTAAGTACCGGTGGGGGGACTCCGGGAATCAAGCAAGCGACGTTAATCAGCGGTGTGGGGGTGTCTGGGCCTGGGGGTGTTGGTGGTGCTCCGAGTGGTAGTAGTGGTAGCACTACGGCAAACAACCTGTCACCCGCTGGTCTCTCAAGTATGACTGTCAATGTTAACGGGAATGGTAGTGCGGCGACTAACTCACCTGGCCAGCCAGGTCAGAATCAGACAATAGTGTTATCAAAAGGTGCGGGGACAGTGCAGTCGACTGGGGGAATGACTGTGGCTATGGCTTCAACAGGATCCGTAGGTTCTAATCAAAACACTCAAGGAGGTGCTGCAACCCCACAAGCCCCTGGAGGAGCTCCTCACCAAGGAATAGCGATAGGAATCGGGACTGGTAGTGGAGTTCAAATCGTTAACATGAACAGTTTAAATGCAGTCCGATCGGCGGCTGCGTCTGTCAACGTTGGTGCTGTGAATGTGACCGGTGGAAGTCCTCAAGTTGCATCTGTTGGTCCTGCTGGAGCAAGAAATGTCGGACCGAGAATGATTATCACTCCTCAAATGCTTGCAAATGCAAGGCCTGGGCAACCTGGGGTAAGACACGTTAATTAGTAATTTACGAAAGATGAGATTATCATGCTTCACGTATCTTCATGAAACTGTCTTAATATAATGGTCTCTGGTCTGTTGTTCCCTGACTTCTACTCTTCGGCTATTCATGAGAACGACATTCGTAGTTTAGCTTGGCTATGAAGGTATATTTCAGGCTTGAATCAGTAAGTTCCGACTGTATAAATAGACTCATCTGTCTTCAGATACCTATGCTATTTTTATTCGACTATCTGATATTTCTGATCTTCACCTAACTGAATTCTTGATTTTATACTTTTCATACAACTAAAATAATATTATATATATGATTGTCCCTCCCGGGTACGGTTGAGTGAGTTCATTTGTAAGCTTGTTGTGTGGATGTAGTTGCCGTTCTTAGAATCCATTGATCGGTATTGATTCTTGTATGTTTACAATCAATTTATCTAAATGGAAAAATCGTCAGGCTCTAGTTCGCTATAGAACAACAATAGGACATTATGACTTCCGCTAGGACAGTTTGCTTCGCAGTGCTTCTTTAGTGTAGTAACTGACTACTTGACGGTTATATATTGAATCATGGTTGTGGCTATACAGTGGTAGAATTTGGATCAGCCAGGAACTAAATACTGTTGATTTGCAATCAGCACATAATTTGAAGAAGTACGGTGTTATTTTTAGTCATAATTTTGTGTAGGACATTTTATTGTTGTTTCTCATTGGACGTGGCTCACATTATGTGAATTTTAATAGGTTGAGGAATGTAATTCAGAGATTTCTGATATCATTATGCAAAGTGATAAGAGTAGCACGAACGATTTTCGTGTTGGCTGTGAAGTTGAAATTGCGAAGATGGATGAAGGAGTTGATCTCGTCAAGGAGCCGGTTATACGGTCTGCAACAGTTGAAGATTCTATGGAACAAGAGACTTTAAGTACAAGCCCTTCCTTTCCTTCCCCTCCGTCCAAGTTAACTGAGCATTCCAATTCCAACTCAGCCCAGCCACCCGACCTGTCCAATTACTCTTGTAGTAGTTCAGTTTCTAGTTCTAATAATAGTGTCACATCTGTTGAGGCTAGAGAATCTGTAGTAAGTGTTGTAGAATTGGATAGTTCTCCATCTTTTAATGAACATGAAAATATGGACCAAGGCGGAGATGATTGTGAGTTTGGTCGAGATAGTAGAACTAAAACTGGCAATAAGGACGGTCAAGATTCTGGTCATCAAGATAATTTGGAGATGGCTTCCCAAGGATCTGTCATAGTGTCGCCAATAAGATCTCTATCTAAAGAACCCATAAATTCAGCCGATTTAAGTGATGTCGGTAAATGTGATGATCCCCCTCAAGACGTTGATTGTGGTACCACAGCCTTAAGTGTTCGAGAAGTAAGCCAAAAGTTGGAGTCTGAAATTTCCGTGGCCAGTGCAATTCCGTCTGTCGAAACTGTTGAAACTCCAGAGAAGACAAATACTGATAGTGAAGACCCTTCTGCAACGGAGGACGTAGTTTTCGTGCCAATGCTTCCCGAGCCTATAAATAATGAACGGAGATCGGTTGAATTAATTGAAACTGAAAATATAGATCAGAGTAGTTACACAGACAATTTTTCCGACTTAATTTTCCCAACCGAGCCTAGTATTGAAGAAGAGAAGCAGAATGAAGAATATCCTGTAGTTTTTAATCGAAAAAATCAATTTCCAGTAATTACTAAGTCCAATGCTAATGATCACTTTGATCATTCTAAATTACCAACGACTAGTCAAAGTAGTCCCACCCAGCGCAACACACGGATTGCAAATAATGAATCTTTGACCGAAGATACAGAATCTCGCTCTACGTACTTAGAGGATTTACAAAAGTCTGCGTTTGGCTCACAGGTTTCAGCCCGTATTCATCCAATCCAGCAGAAAGAAACCATTTCTTGTCCGTCAGTTAGTCCTCATAAGCCTACGACTGGTAGTGTCCTTACTCTTAGCAAAACTGATGAATCTTCATCATATCAAGCGAATAATCCTAACATGTTCACTAATGATCCTCAGCTTCATTCTCAGTTTCTTCAGTTCAATCAAACAAATCCAGTTTCTTCGCCCAAAAACATAGTTCAAAATAATCCCTTGTCACCTGTAGCAAAAAGTATTGATTCTAGACGAGCGTCTGAAAATTATTCATTTTACGCTCCTCAACATTCTAAAGAAGGTGGTTCAGTTCGGACTCCGGTGGTGGGTGTGGGCTCGGGCGGCCTTTCTGTCTATCCAGGTGGCCATCAGTGCATGCCAAACTCAAGTACAGGTCATCCGATATCACAGACACAAGAACACTCTCCACGAAGTTTTAATTTATCAGCCTCAAAAAGCGTGGGACCAGGACCAGTCTATGGTGACTATTCTCCTGTTCGTTCGCATCCGTACCAGTCTTCATCTTGCTCATTTTCTCAGAATTCTGGTACTGGACCAATTCCGCAAAACCGCTCAAGTTACCACGAGTCCAGATCTCAGTCTGTAAATGAATACGTCCCTTCAGGAAGCAACATATATGCTCAACAATATGCTCATCCAATTCAAAATACGATCAGGCCGGGACCTCCAGCCCCCACATGTCACACGCAACAACCACCTAGTCGCTGGATGTCTATAGCACCAAGTGCAAATGAAACTTCAGATACTAGTCATACTCACAGATCGTCAGCGTTTTATTCTACTGTTCGTGGTGCTAATCCTGGAAATGTCAACCCTAACTACCGTCATTATAATCCTAGAAGTGCTGAACCTTCTGCTATGATGCACTCAAGAGGATTTCGAAGCAATCAGCCTCACGAAAGTTTTGCATCATCACCGTATCCCGTCCAACCTCGTCCTGTGCTTGACTCTAGCATACCTCAACAACAAAGACCTGTCAATAGATCCGTACCTCCAAGCTTTAGCTATCGACCTTGTCAATACGAATTCCGCCCTCAACGTCCATCAGGACCAGAAACGGTTCATACGGGTGCAGGCCATCCTACAAGACTAGGAACTCAGAAAGATATGAGCACTCCACCAATAAGTTCGATCGCCGGGCAGGGACCCCCTTGGTCTGGAAGTATTCCTCCACCACAATCAATTAACACAGATTACCATCCTTCTATCTCGAGTCAATCAACTATGCAATCAACACCTCCTCAACAGTATTACCCTTATAACGCCTCGAAACCTACGAGTAATGCCAATTATAGTAATAATAATATTTCTGTGCCTGGTCCATCCAGTCAACCTAGTGGTTCTTTTCCAGTGATATGTCGTGTGAGCCCTCTCCGATTCAGGTACGATCAGGGTTCGATAAATGAAGGTGCAGGGCGATTTCCTCAGGCATCGTCATCAAACTCCGATGTAGCATACAGTAGTTGTAACAAGAGTAATGATAATAGTAGTGTCAAAAGCGTAGGAAATATTGTATTCCCTAGCAGAGCTTCAACTAATCCTATGCATAGCGTTATTAGCGTTCCGCTCCACCCCACTTCCCCTAATCCCCAGAGATATCCTTACGGTCCTGTTGGTCCTACCCCATATTCCAAAGACTATCCTTCTCCTGCACCGCAACACAGACCAGGACCATTTGAAAGCGAAGACTTCAGTGGTGGGTTCAACAAGAGCACCCCAGGCCACTTGTACGGGTCTTCATCTGCATCTTCGCAAAGACAACAGTATCATGGAATGATGAGGGGCTACAGGCCGGTACGTAATTGACTGTTTTGGAGACTAATGGATGTGCTTTGTATGTGTTGTGCAGCAAATCACTCTGCAAGCTTTGCCGGGGCTTCCGCCAGGGGCACAGGGTCATCATCTCCTCGTGAAGACGGAGAATGGGCAATACCAACTTCTGAGAGTTGGAATGCCAGCACCGGCACCCACTGCCGCAACTGGCACTCCTACTGTTGTCCCTCCCAATAATAATGTGTCGACCACCACTACGTCCATGTCGATCGCACAGCAGCTTCCTAATAATTCCCAGTCCCCCATGACCACGACGTCTGTCTTAAACAGCAGCAGTAACCATGTGGTCATGAGTAACTCCTTATCCTCTCTCCCTCCTAACCTCTCCTCTGTCATTACTTCAGCGTCATCCGGGTCAAACAGTAACAGTAGTCAGGTGCTAGGTACAGTTCTAAGCTCGACTCCCGGTAATTTGACCAACTCGATGACGACGACTTTACCGACGCACCAGCAGTCCATAACTACCCCTTCCCAATCTGCGACCCCATTAGGTATCATCACAACTCCTGGTACTCCCAGTAGTTCTAACAACAACCCTCCGAAACCTGGAGTTGGTGCTTCAAACTTGTCTTCTAGTTCAGTCCCAAACAACCCGACATCCCAAGCCACTTACCGTCTTCAGTCCACTACTGTACCGTCAATCCCGTCTAATGCAGTCAACAGTTCTGTCGTAAGTATGAGCTTCTTTCTTCTTTCAACTGTCAATTGTAACCACTACCAATACTTCGCCTCCTTCTTTCACCGGTCGCTCTGGTGAGATATTTAGAAGGAATTACGACTATGTACTTTCACCACCATTAGTCGAGTCTTAGACACGTTTAACTCATATTTATGACTCTTCGTGAATGACTTTTTATTGTACATGCAATGATTCTGGAATCCTTCTTGACTTCGTCAAGCTACATTCTAGGTTCATCTGTAGACTACATTTGAGTGGGCTAGCTTTGACTTGGTAAACATAAAATTTAATAGGACAGACTTCAAAGTTAAAAAACGCATGAGAAAAACCGCCTATCTAACCCATCCAACACTGCTTGAGTCAAATAATCCTTTTATCCTTCCTTCCTCATTTTCAATCATCTGTTTGCCTTGTATTGTGTATTGATGGTCTAACATTTGCAAGAGACACTAATAGAAACAAAACGTCGCCCATTAATTCATAATTCGTCTGTCACTTCGATAAACCCATCTTGTTTTGTACGCCTTCTATGTTGCTTTCCACGTAGCATGCGATGTGTTTGCTCGTGTTACCGTATTATTTACTACAACGTGTTCTGTTCGATTGTCTTGTTTCGTTGTACTAGAATTGCTTGATAAGACTCAAAACCAAAAGCGTCTCATCATCTTTTCCACCAGTCAGGTGGGCTTCTGTCAGAGATACATTAATGCACGTGTCTGCATAAACCTATTTTGATTATGGAATACATTATTCTTCTTCAAGTGGATGACTGCAAGGCATGCAAACTACTAAACTAATTATGAAGTTTCTTCTTCCTACTGTTTACAGATATTTTAAGTTTTACTTTTATTGCATGCAGTCTTAAAGATTCCTAATCAAGTGGAAGACGTTTTTGGCATGATTCTTACTTGTAACGACTGTCTACTGTCTACTGATTAGAAGCATGATGTTCTGTCTGTTATATGTTGAATGCTATTTTTGTTCAATTAATTTTTCTTACCCGATGTTTCATGTTATTCTAATTGTTTGAAATGGGAACCTGCAGAGCGGTGTGGGGATGACTGCTTCAATGTCAATTCAGCAACAGCAGATGTATCCGCCACAACTTCCACAGCCTCACGTTCCCCCCTTCGTCTCCAACACTGCTAATACTGTTAGCCAGGTAGTATTTCAATTCAAAGACATTTAAATGTCATTATTTATCAACATAATTATTCCCTTCGACAAAGTTTTCGACTTGATACTCGCATATAGTCAATAATGGTTTATTTCATGCGAGTTTTGTTTTCGATTGGGAGTAGTACGAAATGACAGTTACAAAGCTGCACTTCGTGCTACCCGGAGCGGCCGGTGAATTGACAGTTCAGAAGTAGTTGTGTTGTGTTATGATGGTTATTTTGTCAGTTGTTAAATGTTGTTTAATTATTGAATTTTATGTACTGACTTATGAAAATTTGTAACAGATGACTCCTGATACGGCGAAAGTAAAATGTAGAAATTTCCTGTCGTTTTTATTGGAGCTCTCTGCCAAACAAAACGCACAAGTGGCAAGGAATGTGAAAAGTCTCATACAAGGCTTAGTCGATGGAAAAGTTAATGAAGTTGACTTTTCTGACCGACTGCAAAAAGAAGTTAATTCCCAGCCTCAACCGTGCCTCGTAGGATTTTTAAAGGTATTAACTGCTCTTAACGAAAAAGCTACCATTTCTAATCGTCAGTTATAAAAAATCTAATTTATCAATGTTTGCACTTTTTTGCCGTTTGCAGAAAAGCTTACCGCATTTGAGACATTCTTTAGCTACAAATGAGTTTAAGATTGAAGGCATACGACCTCCCCCTATGTCATCTATTGTGCCTACGGGGTCCTTACCTTCAACGCCTGTAACTGCCTTAATTCCCCAAAATCAAGTATATCAAATTAGTTAATTTTAAATCAATTCAATTTTGAGATTTTGTGTTTACGAATGACTCGCGTTATGCAGGTGAGACCTCACATCACAGCTGGGTCGGCAACTCCTGTCCGAATTATTACACCGATTCATACAGTCTCTCAAGGTATGACATCGAGTTCAGCAGCCAACTTACAGACTCCGTCCTCAGCTCCTAGAGTTCCAGGGCCAGCAGCCATACATCAGAAACTCTCAACGGTATAAAACCAAGTCAAGTCAAAGCGGACAATAATGTGTAGACCAGTCAATCGATCGAACTATTCGTAAATGAAAATATATGATGTTTTGCAAATCAGATGCAGTCATGACTAAAATTATGATATCGATTGACTGTGCTAACAACATGAGTTTAGTTTTTTATGAGAGCTGTTGTTAATTTGTATTTAAATTTTCCATGAAGGCAAAATCAACTGCATCGAAATCCAAACCGAGTTCCTCCACTAGTACTTCTAATATGACTTCTCCATCTTCCACTTCGTCTAAATCTAGTGCCTCCTCCTCTAAGTCTGGTGCCAAAGATAAAGAGAAGAAAACATTTTCTGCCTCTGGATACAGGTAACTTCAGGATTTCACATAGGAGCCAGAATCTGCTTCAAACAGATAAAATATATCCTGTAACGTTTGATTGATGTAGTGGGGATGACGATATAAATGATGTTGCTGCTATGGGTGGGGTCAATTTGGCCGAAGAGTCTCAAAAGATCCTAGGATCAACTGAGTTTGTCGGAACACAAATTAGATCTGTTCGAGACGAAACTTTTCTTCATGCCGCTCCTTTACAAGCTAAAATGAAAGCAATGGGTAATGACACTTAATATATATAAATAAAAAATTCTGGCATCTTGCACCCCGGTTATAATAAGATATATAAATAAATATAGCTGCCAAACACGGGCTAGAGGAGCCGTCTGCAGAAGTTGCAGCTTTGATTTCTCATGCGACTGAAGAACGTCTTAAGAACTTAATAGAAAAATTAGCTGTGATTGCTGAACACAGACTTGATGTGATAAAGGTAAGCAGTCAAAAAGGGTTTCTGAAACATGCGTTACTTTCAAACTTCTGTTGCAAAATTGAAATAAATTAGATAACTGTATTTATACTATTTTCTTGTATTCTTTTAAGATGGATGATAGATACGAAGTAACTCAAGATGTGAAAGGCCAATTGAGGTTTTTGGAAGAACTTGAAAAGCTAGAAAGAAAGAGGCACGATGAACAAGAACGTGAAATGTTAATTCGAGCAGCAAAGAGTCGGTCGAAATCTGAAGACCCTGAACAGGCAAAGCTGAAAGCTAAAGCCAAAGAGGTAAATTACAATTTATAACTTAGTTACTGTTAGCAAGCAGTACATTGTTTGTTATGGTGTGCACCAAATACTTCAGATTTCACGGTTAGAAGCAAGTACTGCAATAAAAACCTATGTATTCTAGATGCAAAGAGTCGCAATGGAAGAGACAAGGCAGAGAGAAGCAAACCAAACAGCCTTACTTGCTATTGGACCAAGAAAGAAGCCAAAACTTGATTTACAACCTGGATCTCAAAGTACAATATCGCAGGTAAGCGATCAAGTCTTGGTTATCCAAAAATACTGCTTATTATTACATTACATAATATTCAACTTGGTGTGTCTAACAGAGCCCTGGAGGTGCCGGAACTTCTAGCAGCGCAAACCGACCCCAGGTAACTTTACAATAAGTCATAAGAACATCCGTCATTTCAACTTAATTCTTGGGAATTATTAACTGTATTAATTTTATAGATGGCTTTGCGACCAAGATTAAAAAGAGTCAATATACGGGATTTGCTATTTTTACTGGAGCAAGAAAAGGACACCACTCGCAGTCAGTTTCTGTACAAGCATTTACTTTCAAAATAAGATAAACTAGACAATAGGGAATTCAATCATCTTCTATACAGTGAAGTGGTAGATTAAACTACCAGGTAATTCGCAGTATCAATTCAAACAAGACTCGTGATTCATGGCTTTCCATGCTTTGAATATTCAGTTTCGTGCAGAGACTGGAATTGTCACTATTATATAATAGCATCAATATTACTTAAGTTGTATTTGATGTGTAATTGCTGTGAAATTACGTATTATCGATAATAATTTAGTGTTGTAGGTCTAATCGAACTGTGGAAAATGAGTCGGTGAATAATCCTCATAGTTAATATTTTTTTCAGTCTAAGCAACTTGCACACTGTGACTCGTTAAGAAAAACTTATTTATATGGCTTCGATGTAACATGTTTTGCAGTTGAATCATTTTGGTACAGAATGATATTTTTGTCAGACATTCTTTAAAAGTTAATAGTTGAAGTAAAGAAACGATTTTTATGTACAATTCCTATGTTTGTAGTGTTCTTACATGCAACTATAATATACTTACTGTGCAACACTGTCAAATCAACAATCTGGTGAAATCCGTACTTAATTTGTTCTATTGCTTTTTATGGAGAAAATTCAGAATCGATAGTCTCGTCAACAAGCATCTCGTACTCATGAAGATTCGTATTTGTGACTGAAAACTCGAATGTCAAGATTTTTGTACGTGAAGATTCCAACAGATATATATGTACTGATTTTGTCCACTTAAAGTTATAAAATTTATATTCCAACAAACCTGATGCAGTTTGCTTGTCTGTGAACTTATTTAAGGCACTTCGTAATAATTTTCTTACCTTACAAATAATAATTTCTGAAGTGCCCATGTCACTACGAATATTTGTTACGGAACTGCAAATTGAGGGGTCATGTCATATGAAGACGTCTGCACTGAATTATTTATTGGATTATAATTTGTGTCTTATGGAAGTGTTCAATGAGACATCAAGCAGGGCATTGATGGCAGTGTGGTCCACTTATCAATCACGTTCACTATCGTTATTTCTGGCAAGCTAATCATGTAAAATCTTCAGACCAGGGTTTCAACGTTAAATTGAAAGTTTGGAAACTGTGGTATTGAATAACATAAACATAATTTTGTATACTTGAGATAAAGATTGCGTCACAACTTAACTTGTTGAGCCTAAAATATCAGTGTTGTTTTCTAGTATTCGTAAAGTTTCTTAGAATGGAATCAAGAAAGAAGTTTCTGTCGTTATGAAAAAAGACATAAGATATATTTGAGTTGAATAAAAAAATCGTTCCTCACACGAGTCAAATTTCGCCTAATTATTTATTACGAAGATCTCATGAATCACGCAATCAGCAGTAAAAATTGCTGAGGAAGGTTCGTGTAAAACGCATGTTTAGCACCCTTAATATTCACATGGCAAGTTTGCAATGACATCTCAATCAATGGTCAATTTATTTCAACACTACACTCAGTTCAGTTCAGTTCACTCTTCTCTCTCGCACCAGAACCCATGTCGGTAACTAAATACCAGCTGGTTGCTGGCTGCTCAAGAATTCTAGTCATCTAATCTTCTCGTTGGATAAGTTAACCCAGTTTTAATTAAATACTGTGAATACCAAAGTCGATCTATCTTGAGTTAGTTGGGCACACAAATGGCTGAAGTCATAGGGGCTTTCTAATTTAGTTGTTTTGTCTGGAAGCCTGCAACAGATACTAGTCTAGTTTGTTGTGAACTTGAATGATCAGCGCAAGATTTCCAAGTATTGCAAACAAAGCAAAGATGGTCTTTCAGCAGACATTTAAATCGGTGAATGGAGTTCCTACTAAAGTAATTACGTATGGAATGGGAATAGAAGATAAGGACCTGCAAAAGATCAACTACTTGGTTCTTGTCCTACCAGGTAGATTTCTGCTGTTTAAGTTTCAATAATTGAATCTCAGTTTGCTTGATAAATATTTAGTGGTTACTTGTTACAGGGAATCCTGGAGTAATTGACTTTTACAAGGATTTCATGGAGAGAATTTTTTCACGGTTGAATGAGAAGAATCCGTCAATTTCCATACCGGTGTGGGGAATCAGTCATGCAGGGCACCAGGAAGATGATATGGATCCAGCGTGCTTCCCTGATTTGGATGGTATGCAGTTACTTATTTATAAAACAATAAAAACTACAACAGATGAATTTAATATTAATGTTTTTCTACCTCTTGCAGAAAATCTATCATTGTACAATCTCGAGGGTCAGTACAATCACAAAGTCAGTTTCATTGAAACTCACATTCCTAAGCACGTGAAAGTGATTGGAATAGGACATTCCGTTGGATGCAAAACTTGGCTGGAAACAATTAAACGCACTCAGGAATTGCAAGAAGATAAATGTGCTCAAATATCGAAATGCTTCATGTTGTTCCCAACAATAGAGAAAATGAGAACGACTCCAAACGGAGTCGGGTTTGTAAGGCTTCTTCGGTTCCAAAGTCTCGTTGAGACACTCGCATGGCCAGCCACACTCCTGCCGACGTTTCTAAAAAAAATGCTTCTGAGCATTTACTTCGTTGGCCGATCACCTCCAAACTGCATTTTCGAATCTGCTTTGTTACTGTTTAACCACCGAGTTATTCGGAGAGCTTTAACCATGGCACGTTTCGAAATGGACCAGATATACGATTTGGATGAGACAACAGTGGAAAAAAACCTCGACAAGCTGTTCTTCTACTTTGGAACAACTGATGGCTGGTGCCCATTAGAATACGCAGAAGGAATGAAACAGAAATACCCTCAGATGAGCTTTAAAATATGTGATCAAGGTTATGAACATGCATATGTGGTAAAGAATAGCTTAGAAATGGCTGATATTGTAGCTCAGCGCATTCAGATTCCATCTTAAG
>JAQGAD010002556.1:0-13084 GCA_034696625.1 Isotomurus palustris
CATTGTTTCGTCCTTCTTGGATTAGCAGCCTTTGTGTCTCGCCAGACTAAGTACGTCTGTGGAAAAATGCATCTTTTTACAACTATGTTGAGTGTGACAGTTCGAAGAGTTTACTTTTGTATCTGTCTGTGTTCAAAAGGAATGAATGAAATAAAATTACACTGAAGAAAATTATTTGAACTTATTGATCATATTTGCCCATATTTTGGGAATTCGCACCAATAAATTATTTTATTATCAAAGTAGACTAGCTGTAGATGTTCAATTTAAGATTTGTATCTGAAACCTGCTTACTAGTACTTGGTTGATCAACTTACTTGGTTGATCAGAAGTTTGGCATAATGTTCCCTAAAAATGTTACAGATGATCATTATAAGTGATAAGTTTGATTTATTTTCCAGAATTTTGCGTTAACACCTACATAATTATAGTTGTCGTATTCTGCTTTGGTTGTTTTACAAATCTAGAAGCAACAGGAGTTACACGCAAGCTAGGTACATAGATGAAAATAAAAATTTCGGATCTCATCTCATAAACTAAAAGACGATTGGCTACTTCGAAAACATTCGACTAAGATGTTGAAATCATCTCCACTGAGGATACTAAATGAGTAATCCATCCATCAAAGTTCCCTAATGATGAATAAAATGTATGCGAAAACACTTATGACAAAGTTGCAAATGAAATCTTAGTCCAGTTTAAAAACTAAGCCCAAAAAGACCTGACCCACAAGATTCGTTCGCCTGGACCGACCAATGTGAAAGCTGTAAATTCTCATCATTAGAGGCACAAGCCTTCTTAACAAAATTATGAGCTTTTCATTAGCATCACTTACTCAACAAACTTCACAGCAAGTTTCAACTCACAACATTGAACTGTATTAATGTTGCCTTCATGTCTCATGTGTGTGCAAAACTCCAGCAATTATCCCAAACAGCTTGTCTCGAAGATATTAATGAGGCTTTTGCTTGTCTCCCATCTCTCATCTGCAATCTACACCTCTCTGCACTTTACCTAACTCAACATTAAGTCTTTGAAAGTGAAGTCTGACTGCGCATTGTGCGAAGTTTCGTTTTTGCAAGATTATTCCTTATCTTTAGCATTATGAACCTTCTAAGCATGAATAGCAAACCTAAAATAAGCAAACAAAAGTAACGCAATACAAGTCACAGTAAGAAATAGACTCATTATGAACTGAAAGGTTATCATTGTCGTTTGTAAGATGAGAATCATAAAATTACAAGACAGTCTCGTCTCCAGAGCCATTCTTTTGCTAGACATAGCTGGAGAACGAAGAGAACGTCTCCGATTTAGCAGAACTATTTTTTGCTTAGAAATGCTTTGACAAAAATAGCATTTCTTTTTTTTCTCAATAAGAAAATCATAATATTCCTACAAGTTACTGGCAACTGGCAGCTAAAGAAATCAAGTTTGGTCAATATTTCATACATCTGCATTAGCTACCTACTTCACTTCACAGTAATCTGTCAAGATGCATACAGATCCTTTGCTAGAGGAGTTGATGGTCCAGTTGGGTAAGATCTTGTGGATAAAAAATAAAAAATAAATTTTAAGTAGACAGTTTACATGCCCGGAAATCTCTTGGTGCTTACTTTCCAGGCGGTTTTGAGAAGTACCAATTTCGCCAACATGTCTTGCATCTGCTTACTGCATTTTTGGCTGGGATGCACATGCTCTCGTTAACTTTTGTTGCTCCTACTCCACCGCATAGGTACGGATATATATTGAATTTACGTGTTTTAACTAATTTGCTTTCCAACATCTCTAAATGAGTGACATACAGATGAACGAATGGTGTTCACTTTTTCCAGGTGTTTAATACCCGAAATCGAGTCGATGAATTCATCAACATATTTCCTAGACTCAGCAATCCTGTCGAAATATATTCCACTAAAAGCAGATGGGGAAATGGACTCGTGTAAAAGGTTCTCTTCGCCTCTCGGAAATTCATCATCTGTAATTTCATGCGATGGGCAATTTGTATTTGACACTTCCGTGTACTCCCAATCTCGGGTTTATGAGGTACTTATTTGTGTTCCAATTTTTAAACCTGCTTCCTTTGAAGCAAAATCAGGAGAAACCAGAGAATAAAATTGAATTTCATATGTGTGAATATATAGTGGGACATGGTATGTGAGAACAAATGGATGCGAGCTCTGATTCAGTCTATTTACGTGTTTGGTGTTTTCAACGGGGCTTTGTTTTGTGGAACACTTGCAGACAAGTAAGTTATTTGTGACCTGAGATTTGAGATAAAACCTTTTAAATCTTTTGAAATGTACTACACTCGATTCTCAATAGGCCTAAAATCAATTATGTGTTTGCTTTGTTTCATGGAATTGCAAAAGGTACGGGAGAAAGAAAATCCTGTGTGTTTCTGCTTTTTTCCAATTCATTTTTGCCATAATGGGGCCATACATCTCGAATTATATTGTGTATTGTGTGAGTCTATTCTTCTACGGGGTCTTTGGTTCCGGTAAGAAATATGTAAAATCCCGATGCAATGAAATGACAAATTTACCTTGTGGGTTTTTTCCCTACAACTAAAACTACTTGGGCTTTATTGCATTTTAGGTGGTGCATATGTAACTGGGTTCGTTCTTTGTAAGTCTCTATAAAACTCAATCCTGATCCAGATTCTATGAAAGATAATGAAGGACTTTAAATGTAATTCCGTGTAAATTTATGTAAAGCTATGGAACTGGTGGACAAAAGAATTCGAACCTATTGCGGAACTGCCTTTAGTGCCAGTTTCGCTACTGGCGTTTGCTTTGTGGCCTTGTGGAGCTACCTTATCAGAGACATCACTATGCTTCAAACCGTCTTTGCACTTCATGCTCTCCTATTATTCGGACATTGGTGGTATGTGATAATTTCCTGAAATGCATTATTCATGAGAATCCTGGTTAGTGTTACTTGCAAAAAGCCAAGAGAAAAATCACAGTGCCCCAATTATTGTCACTTAACGCTTATTAACTTCTCGTTCTTGAGATTAAATGCTAAAGATTCTTAATTATGTACAGGTTTGTTGATGAGTCTATCCGATGGCTGTGGAGTCAAGGACGAATCCACGAAGCAGTTGAAATAGCTCGTAAAGGAGTTCGCGTGAATGGACGATCGTTTAACAACAGCTATGAAGGAAAGTATCAAGCTGCTGCATTGAAAACTTACAACGAAGAATCCTACGGCTTGTCTGATCTCTTCAAGACACCCACCCTCAGATTTCGAGCAATTAACACTGCATTTCAGTGGTTCTCAATTGCTTTGTGCTTTTATGGTTTGGCTTTTAACACCGGAGCTTTACCAGGAGACCCGTACTTTGTGTTTTTCCTCTCTGGGCTGGCCGACCTCCCTGGACATCTTCTTGTCATTTTAGTGGTGGATAAAACAGGAAGACGATGTCTAAACGCGTTTTTCCTCTTCGTCGGAGGAGTTGCTTGCATAGGAACAACTTTCATTCCCAGAGGTGGGTTTACTATTCATTTCATGAGGTGGTAATTGATTGAGGATTTGAGGATGACGCGATCGATAACTTCTGCAGAGCCCATAAACACTTTTTATGACTTGCACGTACCGATGACCTGATTACATTTCTTCCTTTACTTCTGTGTAATACAGGCTGGGTTGTAACCACAATTGCAATGCTCGCAAAGATCGCAATGGCTGGATGCTTCGCTGTGATTTATAACTACACTGCTGAACTTTTCCCGACGGTCGTGAGGAATTCTGCAGTAGGATTGTGTAGCATGTCTGCTCGTCTAGGAGGAATGCTAACTCCTCAGATAACCCTGTTGGATTCACTGGATAAATCTATCCCTACTTTGGTGTTTGGAGGTGTGGCTATCGCTGCTGCGTTTATGGGACTTTTCCTTCCGGAAACTTTGCATAAGGAGATGCCCCAATCTTTGGAGGATGGAGAGAACTTTGGGAAAGGAGATAATGCTTTTACTAGCTGTTTTGGGGGTAAGAACTCTCAAGATTATTTAGAAGATCCTGAGTCTAGTCGTAGGTTGAAGAAGTAATGGTGCAATGTATTCTTAACATAAAGATAAGGTGGAAATAAATCGAGTAAGTTCGAGAGAAATTTATTTATTAGTTTATTCCTTGGCACAATTTTGAGAGTAAAAAGCGTGGATAGTGAATGAAGATGATTATTGAATGCTCGTGGCTTTACTCACGGCTATTTTACTCATTTGGCATCATTGGCAATTCATCATCATTAGAGATTCAATCTCTCACGCAAACATATTTAAGTGGCTCATTAGAAAGTCACGGAATTGTGTCCTGTGTACAACTTCCGTAATGTTTTCCTGGATTTCTCCTTGAAAGTTTGGGACTGAAGTCTGAAGTGTTGAAACTAGAAAGGCACGCTTGAACAAAATAAATAATAAAATTTCTGGAAGCTGTTGGCAGTAATGATTCATTTCAAAAAGTTTTAAGTTGTATGCTAGAGATCTCATAATTCCGACAATTATTATGGTAATTTCAACATTGAATTATAAAGTAGCAGACAACTGTGTTGCAGATAAATCTTTTAGATGTGCTTTCCTAGGGATTTCATTAGTTTAGTTCTTTTTGCTCCTTTTTTCGTAATACATGAAATCCTGTAAATCGAGGTTAAGATTGATTAGCATAATCGTATGTATGCAACGGCCAGCATTATAGTAACTTACAATAAGGAAGCAGGCCCCAAGAAGAAGTGCTTTCATTTCAACAGCCAGATCTACCGGAAAACTCAGACCGAAGTTGTCTGCTGTAGTAAATGTTTCTTGGAGGAATCCAGATGCAATTTTACTGATCTTTCCAACCTTTGTACCGTCTTTTGGTGAAACAACCTGAAAGTTTTTGACCCAATTAACCATCACAGCCTAGGATTTGGAATAACGTTATTTGATGAAAAGAGCAAACCTGGAATTCCATGCGACAGCACGTACAGAAAGTTGGCCAAGATCCTTCTATATTGAAGACAAGATTTCCTTGCTCGTCCTTTACACTGAACGTGGGACTGCACAATGCAATTTCTTGCTCTACAGTTCCTATTAACTTGTTTGGAGGAGAGTAGACTTCGATTTTCTACGTCAGTTGCAACAATCACATGTCACATTGATGATAAATTAAATTTTTAATATTTATGAAAGCTCACCTGGAAGCAGCAACAGGAAAAGCAGCAGCAGCAGGAGTTCCCACATCGATATGGTCTGATTAGATGCATCACTTCTCTTCCTTCATTGTTACTAATTGTCATTTCGAAAGGTCTCGCTGGACCACAGAGCAAAGTTGCGATACAATCATTTTGTTCTTCAGCCATAAAGATGCTCTGATCCCCACCAGAATCCGTCACCTCATACGTGTTACTGTTTATGTAACAGGGAATGCAAACTGAAATAAGACTGATTTATTTAAAACAAAATCATTGACTTGCTAGAAACCATTTTATTGTAAGGTTTATTACCTTCACAAACATCCACTTGCTGTTTTACAACAACTCTGTCCAGAACGGACAAGCACTCAAGTCCTGATGAAAGATTTCTGTGCACAGAATATCCTCGATCTAACAAGTTTGCAAATACCTGCTTCCAAAGATGTTCTTATTGAAATTGGCTTATCGACCTCGCATGCTCAATTAGATCGCTCATGCAAACGCGAGTTAAAAATTTCAAACCTGCTGTGGGTTGGGATAAGATCGGAGGGTGTGGCTGTCCACCTCCATAATTGTAGTGTCTCATTGTCATTCTATCGCATTCAAAATCCAAAGCTACTTGGCTGGATGAGTTTACGTTCATTCTATCCGAGATGTCCGGAATGATTCCGGTATCCTGCTCAGAAATTAGTGGGGTTGTTATTGAGGCTGTTTCGAATATTTCTATTGGTTGATTATCCGCACTACAAATTCTGGACGAAAAATTTTACCTGAATATAATAGAACTTAAATCTTCCAGACAAAATAACTTCGGGGCCTGGACCCTTTTATGGTCTGTGGTGATTGTACGATGGAGGTTGCTTGGTGGGTGATTTACTGAGTTGACTCTTTAAATTGCTCCCCATCTAAACAGTAGACAGTTATTAATTGCAGAAAGCGTAAAATATTATTTAGCTTTTCAACCAGAGAGGATACAACTTTTGATCCCTGGCTATTTCTTGCAAACTTTACATATCGATCCATGATACCGATCGATATGTTGCAGCTGCATCATTCGAGCAGATCTTTGTCTTCTTGCCTTCAATAAATGAAGTTGTTGTTAAGTGTCGAGAAACGACTAAATGAACCTTTCGTCCGTCAACTAATAACTTCGGTATTAATTTTCCTACTTTCATTTTAGAGATTGCAACTTCAGAAGCTTTTAGAATACAAGTTTATTTTTCCAGCATAACATAAGAGTAGCACTGGTAGTCAGAACAAGGCATTTATGCATGAATATCGTAATCAAGCGCAAGCAAGTAAGTCGATAAGTTAGCTGTTGTAACAGACAAATTGAAGAGGAAATACTAAACTCACAAATGGGGACGCATGCGATGAAGTCTATTTTAATTTTATATTATATATTACAATCTGTTAACAAACAGGTAAAATACAAATTACAACACATTCTAAGAAATGAAACGTAAAAAATGTCTTGAAATGCAACAGCTCATCAGTCGACCATCTCCATCATAAACCACAGTTTACGCAGACAAAATTTAGAAGTATTGCTTGTAAGTCCATCTTGTTATAATTAGTTATCAGTTCTCTCGAAGAACATGAAATCCTGCGAATTTTAAGGCACACATGAGTTTAACTTCTTGATATTTAAAGAGCATTGGAAATGGTGGATTTGTTTAACTAATGCATTAACTTACGATGAGGAAACAAGCTCCAAGCATGACTGCTTTCATTTTAACATCTAGATCCATTGGAAAATTGATTCCAAAGTTATCTGAATCTGTGAATATTTCACGAGCAAGGCCTGACCAGTCCTTAGATATTTTTCCAACTTCAGCCGACCCATCTTTTGACTTAATCTGAATGGCAAAAGATAATATGAGCAACAAACGTACAACGTCAAAGTACAAAGATAACTGTACAGTCATAGTAGTCAGATTCAAAAATTATTTCCTTTTGACCTGAAATTTGACGCTACCACAAAGAGAGAATGTACAAAATGGCCCTTCAATTTTCAAGACAGCATTCCCTTGGGCATCTTTAATTGTAAACATGGGAAAACAAATGCTCCAATCTTGCTCCACAGTTCCGACCAATACTCCTGGAGGTGCGTAGACCTCAATAGACTGCAGTGAAAGTATGAGATTATAATTAGGGTAACTAGTCATATTAGTAATAACTTTTGCAAAAGATAGACATAAGATTGGAGAATAATAAAGCTTTCAACAACCTGTAGGCAACAAGGACAACAACAGCTACCGCAAGCCAAAGGTCTTCTCAAATGAATTACTTCCAGATCTTGAAGGTCCGTAATTTTCATATCGAATGGCCTTATGGGCCCGCAGCACTGTCTGGTGCAGCAATCAGTATCTTCTTTTGCCTTGAACAGTTCTCTGCCTTGACTATCCTTTATCTTATACTTGTTGTTTGTCTCACATCCAGTGAAAGCTGAAATCACCCAAATTCGTTCACAAGCTATTAAGTACATGAATGAATACACCTTAGGCTTTTTAGAATTTCCTGAGAGTTAATTACCTTCCAGCAATTCAACATTCTGTTTAACAAACAAACGATCCAGCTCTGTCAAATATTCCAAACCTGGAGGAACATTCAACGGAACAGTTTGGCCGTAACCTGAATTATCATTGAGACATTAAAGCATCGGAACACTATAGACACTTTAGACACTTCTCTATAGGATAGAATCCTAGGAAAGGGGTTAGACAAGCAAAAGCTTCAATCTTCCATCGAGTGTACAAGTGGCACAGACAGTATCACATGAAGTACCTCGCATTACTTCGCAATTAACAGATGACAAATGTCAAATGGTTTCCAATAATTTGAGATTTTTAATACCTCCTTGTCCAGAACCGGGTTGAAAAGTAATGGTACCTCCACTGTTAGGCATGTAAGGGACAGCCACTGGAGGATAAGAGTAGCCTTGAGGTTCCTGTGGCACTTGATGTCCTGGACCATCTCCTTCTCCTATTGGGGCCGAAGAGTGTCCAGGACCAGGACCTGGTGAAGGGTAAGTTTTTGTACAATCTGAAGCCAATTGAAAAGTGACAACATACCTGGTCCCATCAAAGGGTCTTTGTTATTTTGCTGATTGTAGGCCATGTTTTCGAATGAACACAGATATATTCGTCAGCTTTGCAAAAATACAGATTTACATCTACTCGAAGCCACAAACACATGAAGATTGGCACAGGGAAATCTCCGGAAATCATTTAAAATTGAGAGCTATGTGGTGAAGCTTGAGTATAGATACAGATATCTTGAAACCACAATGACGTTAATTGGTCAGCTCGCTTATGAACATAACAAAATGTACAATGTTGCATGTTACAGAATCTAACGTCTAATGCATGCTGGTCATGCTCATCTTTATCTAGTTCCAACTTCCAACCTCAGTTTCAAACCATTTTTCACCGTTGATGAAAATTGAACGGAATGACACAATATCCATTGCTTGCATTCAACATTCAGAGTATTTCCTACATTTTCCTTTGCTTTGCAGCCCCCTAATAACTGCGCACCATTTTACCTTTCAAGACAATCGGATTTTTCCACTCTCGACAGTTTGACATTGACTTGTACAACTAGAAATACGATTAAGTGTAAAGTCAAAGTAAGTAGTGTGTAATAAGTGTGTTTAGATCATTTGATGTAGTTCGAGAAACTGTCAGGTTGCCAGGTTTGATTACTTTGTTTTTCAGTACTTATCTACCGTATCGCATTTAGCTTGGAACTTGGAGTTCAATTAATTTGATAGTAATCCGTTTACTTCTCATTGTTGATTAATACTATACCATCGTCTTATCATCAAAATACATAAATGGCTCTGTGTGAGCGAGGAATTGTTAATAACATTTTCTGTAAATTATCCATTATCATACGGCTCGATATAGATGTTTTGGCAAATCTTTGTATCCTGTACTTAAATGTTTAGTGATCGAGGTGTTATAAATGAATTACTCCTCCGTTCGTAAAGCTGTAAACTAACAACTGCAATTAGTTTTACTACTTCTGTAGGAAACTTGATTCGATTTTTGCGTATTTAAGTTTATTTTTACAACGTTAGATCGAAATTTTGAAATAATACCTGAATTTTGAACAAGGGGAAAGGCTATACAATCACTCTATTATTGTACGACTTTAACATTATCAAGCTCAAGCAATTTAATAAAACCCAATAAGTACATTGTTGTAGTAGATTCAATTAAAGGAAATATAAACCATTATGTAAACTCATAAGTGGGAAAGTATGCAGTATAGGAGCCTATATCACTTCTTAATTAGCAGGCAGCAGGTACGACATAAATTAAAAGTTACAAAATCTTTCAAGACAGTACGCTGAAGGTTCTCGAGTGCAACAGCCTATCAGTCGACCATCGTAAAAGACAACATACATTTTAAAGTTTTTGTTCAAACTTTGCAAGATTGATTTAGTTTCTTAGTAAAATTTTCAGTTCATAAATTCTCCATCAAGCTGTCGTACGTGTAGATGTAAAAATAATCCCTTGCTTATTTTGTAGTGAAAGAATTTCAAAGTATCTCTATAAACTGTGCTGTATATTGAGTCCAGCATTTTCGTAAGTACAGCCTCTATGTATGTAAAGACACAGTCTGTACATAAGTCATGGCCAAAACCACTAGACGGATGTAGAATTTTTCTAAGAGAGCTAAGTAGCTGTAATAAACATTTTTTTAAAGCACTTTTCATTGTGACATACTATATAGTAAACATAGATGAGTACAATTCGAAAGTCCTCGCAAAACATTAACTTGTAGTTGGATTTAGTAATATCTAAAGAAGTCACTTTTTAAAACATTCCAGGTCCATCTTGCTCTTGATTTCTAGATTTCTCGAAGAACATGAAATCCTACGAATTAAAAGTCCCATTAAACATTCAATTTTAAAAATTATTTGAGTGAAGATTAATAGCTATTATTAATGTTCAACTTACGATGAGGAAACAAGCTCCAAGCATGACAGCTTTCATTTTAACGTCCAAATCCATTGGAAAGTTGATTCCAAAGTTATCTGCATCCGTGAATGCTTCCCGTGCAAGTCCAGACCAGTTCTTAGAAATTTTTCCAACTTGAGTCGACCCATCTTTAGACATAATCTGAACGACAAAAGTCAAAATAGACAGAAAGATTAGCAATAAAAATGTTTTAAGATCTGTAGGATCTTAGCACATCCAGCAAACCTGAAATTCAACACTGCCACAAAGAGAGAAAGTGCACAGTGGCCCTTCAATTTTCAAAACTGCATTTCCTTGGGCATCTTTAATTGTGAATTTAGGAGCACAAATGGTCCAATCTTGTTCCACAGTTCCAGCTAATTGCCCCGGAGGAGCGTAAACCTCAATAGACTACAATGAAATTAAGAGATCATAATTGCGAGATTAGGAATAATTTTTGCAGTAGGTACACATTAGAGTGGAGAATAATGACGTCTTAAGTAACCTGCAGCCAACACGGACACAAACAACTATCACAAGCCAGAGACCGGCTCAAATGAATTACTTCCCGATCTTGCGCGTCCTTAATTTTTATATCGAATGGTCTATAGGGCCCGCAGCACTGTCTAGTGCAGCAATCCGTGTTTTCTTTTGCCTTGAACAATTCTCTGCCTTGACTATCCTTTATCTTATACTTGTTGTTTGTCTCACATCCAGTGAAAGCTGAAATATCCGAAATTCATTCACAAATTATCAACTATTTGAATACATCTTAGGCTTTTTGGAATTTCCTGAGAGTTAATTACCTTCCATCAACTCAACCTTCTGCTTAACAAACAGACGATCCAGTTGTGTCAAATATTCCAAGCCAGGAGGAACATTCAACGCAACAGTTTGGCCATAACCTAAATTATCATTGAAACATATTAGCATCCAAATGTTATACTCACATTTCTGAGGCAATGAAACCTTTGTCAGCTATTAAAGCTGCTGCATGCACATTATTGCACATAAAAGCAATAAAGCTGTTAAGTTAAAATTGATTAAAGCTGCTCCATAGTCGATAGCATTCAAATAAACGTGAGCATCCCCACATTTTTCTAAACTATTTTAACTTGGATTTTAGGAGTGGTTAAAAAGAGTGGAGTTTATTATTATTTCCCTGAAATCTTATTGTTATTCATGTTTTGAAAATATACTAATGAAACAATTCAAAACTAGTTAATGAACCCCGAAAATCTCTAATTTATTGACCTGCAGTGGGTTGCATTTGAATCGGTGGTTGTGAATACTGAGGCTGATGCTGCATTTGAGGCTGCCTGTACTGCATGTGTACTTGGCCATCACTTACTGGAGGATATCCTCCTCCTGGAGGACCCCCAAATCCATACGGTTGAGGAGGACCACCGTATCCTAAAGTGGACAAAGTTTAACATAAAGACGCCACACAGAAATGCAACCCCACACGACTGGAGTTTCGAACAATTGATGGACTGTAACCTATCAATTCGACAAACTACTATTCATCTTTTTGCAATAATATAGAGAATTCAAATTCTACCTTAATCATCACTTCACACTTTCAAACTTGTAAGTAATAAGAGTGGTATATATAAAACTGGGGATGGTATTAAGTGAAAGCTGAGTCATAAAAAACTCTGTGCTCGTAGCAAGTTGCGTGAAAAAGTGACATGAACATCAACACGAGGACATTACAGATAAAAGATTGACATTATAAATAGACCTTGATCCATCGGAGGAACGATCGGATAGAATCCTAAGTAGAGAGCAGATAAACAACAACAAAAAACATCTTCCATTGAGGACAAATTGACTTGTACAAACGACATGGACATTATTACATGAAGTATCACTTCACAATTAACAGATATCTTAAGTTGGATATCAAATGGCTGCCAATAGAAGAATGTTGTGGAGGCTTTATTACCTCCTTGTCCAGGTCCGGGCTGAGAAGTAATAGCTCCATGTCCTCCATTGTCGGGAGTGTACGGGACAGGCACTGGAGGGTATGAGTAGCCTGGAGGAGGTCCCTGTGGCTGTGGCATCGGGTATCCTGGACCATCTCCTCCTCCCATCGGGGCAGAAGGGTATCCTGGACCTGAAGGAGGGTATCCTGGACCTCCATGCGGATATCCTGGCCCTACATGTGGATATCCTGTAAACAAACAAATATCCGGTTTTAAGTAGGTTAAGTGGAAGATGGAGAGAGCAGAGCAGTTATTTTGCGACCAACCTGAAGTTCTCCTTAAACTACCATTGCTGTAATAATTAAGCGAATTGGGTCTGTTATAGCTGTACATGATCCTTATTCTAATTAATGTTGCTTTAAACTTCAAGTTGCCCACTGAAATATATCTCTGGAGATTTTGTGACTAATACAGACAAAAGTTAAATCCACTTTCAACAGTTTCAATCTGTATAAAGTTAAATGGCTGTCAATGGTTAGTAATCTCGAGGCACCACCCTCACCGGATGTGAAACTTCATCCTAACAGATCCAATTTCTGAGTAAGAAGAAAAGCTGAGATAAGCAATTAACTATATGGGATGAGGGCATTATGAGTAATTCGTTCATAGCCATATTAATATATTAAATCTAGTTAGACATTAAGTATCAGTTAAATATGTTGTATGTATATTTTAACATTCACCACACACAGAGTTGGTCACGGAAGAACGAGTGTAAGTTGTATAAAATAAAACTAATCAATACAATTTTTGGAGACCCATATTACAGCTGCTTTTCTAACTTTCCATAAATTACCTAATTACTATACCAGCACTTATGACATCAAAATTCTAAATAGTTACTTGAAACTTGAAAGATTTGATTCTAAACATACAAACAAATACAGCCAAATCAAAAAGTGACAACATACCTTGACCCATCAAAGGGTCTTTATTATCCTGCTGATTGTAAGCCATGTTGATGA
>JAQGAD010002557.1:0-13079 GCA_034696625.1 Isotomurus palustris
TGTACAAACCGGTTTCTACTACATATTGATCACTACTTATACCAGTTTTTGGAACTCATTACTTGGATGCTGGATGGTGTATAGACCCCTTAAGGTGAATTAGGAAGTTCTTGGAAATTTAGTCAATTACTCTAGTTTACTGGAGCCGTTGCTTCAACTCGACTTCCCGACTGTACATTATGCAATATATCAACGCTTGCACAGGAGAAAAGGAAAAAAAGTGGCGGATGCTGGTTACAGTTTACTTCTCTGTCTCTGCTCTGGGTTAACTGAACGTAGATAAGTGTTAAAAGGAAGAGACGTGGATTCACTAACTGGATCTCCTTTTTGTGTGTTATGTTGGATGTACGACGTGAGAGTTCTGACGAAGTTATGGAGGCTGGAAGTAAAGGAAAGGAACTCTATCTTAATGAGTAAAAGGAAAAGAGGAAGACAACATCTCATGCTGTCAAATTGACGAGCTGATTGAAGATGACAAGTTGACAGTCCTCTGTCATATAAAGGTTCAATTTTTGTTCATTCCCAGTCAGTTGTTGACTTCGGTTGCTACTGTGTCGTCGTAGGGTATCCGTATAAATTACACTGAAAATTGCGCTCTTCATCTAAAAAAATCGCTTTCTTCGTTTTTACTTTCATCACGCACTCTAAGCGTGGATAAATCGTTCTTTTTCGAACGTCTGTCGAGCTTACAACTTTGTTGCTGATTGACGAAACGTGTTCGTAGTTGTGCACAGTGAGAAAAATGCCAAACTTAGAAATGTTTCCTAGAAGTTCTTCAAAGTGTGAGGAAGTTAATTGCGTCCAGAGTTTTGGAACAACAGCGACCAAGAACGCTTTGGGATTGAGTCACGTCCTCAAAGACAAATTGGTTAACTATTCATTCAAATGGGTTTGTCAGATTTTCTTACTATCAATTCGTTGTTAATTGCTTCAACTTTTCCTCAGTACTTTGTTACGCATTTACTTATCACCAAAAACAAAAGGGAGCTTCCGGAAACTCGGCATTATCTTAGATCCGTTTTTATACGTGAACTGCTTGCAGTATACCTGGTTCTGAAACATACTCGTCCTCAGTAAGAATCTACGATTAATTTGTTTTTCATTTAGACTCAAGCTCCCAAAATCCCTTTTCTTAGACGAGGGAATTGCGACAGATATATAATTCCTTGTTCTGTATTGTTATATCCATATGGTGTACAGTTTCTATTCATTAGACAAAGTTAACATAACACCGTTCAATTCACCGAGAAAATTACAAAGCATCTTCAAGGACAGAGGAGTGGTTATGGTCGGATATATCCGTGTAATTAGAGCATAGGAAATATCTAGAAAACTATAATGATGGATGGAAGTCATTGAGAGAACAGTGGTAAAGATCAAGCTCTGCACGTAATGCAGCAAA
The DNA here is from genome assembly GCA_034696625.1 of Isotomurus palustris. NCBI lineage: Eukaryota > Metazoa > Arthropoda > Collembola > Entomobryomorpha > Isotomidae > Isotomurus > Isotomurus palustris. The sequence goes on from JAQGAD010002557.1 coordinate 1,403, forward strand.
ACACCTGAAACTGCGGTTTTACACATATTCCACATAACCTGTGCCTGCAGACTGCAGTAACAACACACACTCGTAAATTCAAAAGATTACTCTTGAGTGAAACCTAAGTGCTAAAGGCCAAAATCACGTTCACTTTGTAACACACAGTAGAAAAGAATATCCCATCCACCCACCTCCACTTTTCCGCAATCCACTGTTCATCTTCTTTCAGTTAAACTTCCTACTTTTTGTTCGAAGCCAAAACTACGAGAATGTAATAAACCTCCGGGGGCTGTGGATGCTTTGATCATTTTGAAGGCTGGGTAATTACTTTCTCCACGCCTGTTCCTGGCCAATTTGTGAAGGTAAAGTGGCTAGGAGAGCACAGTAATGACGCCCTCGGTTTATGGCTCAACTTGAATAATCATCATCATCATCATTATGGGGGCAGTTCATCTCTTTAATTAAACTATTTACGATTGCAACAAGTTATAAACGCAGAGAGAAAGTAAATAAATTGACCGTTAAGTCCCTATACTCATTCAACCACTGAAGGCAACAGACTCAAGGATGTTTTTCTTGAGGGCAAGTTTTCTTATTCAGAAGGGTTTACACACGTACTTCAGTTCCAATGTCCTTGTCCGCTTCATTACTCCCCATGGGTCTTGTGCACTGTGCGGCTATGCCTCCCTGTTGGTGCTTTTCTCATTGTGTGTGTAAAAGAAAGTCACGTAAAGCGAGTTCCTTTTTCCTCAATAATGTGGTCAACGTGTGTCCTTAGTCTGCAAACAGGGTTCTTTTTGTGGACACGGATTTAGTTCGAACTGCAAGAAGAATGAAATGTGAACGAGACACGACGCAGAGATCGGAATTCGTTGCTTTTATCAGTATAAATAACTCTGGGAGATTTGGTGAAAGTAATTCTGAGGAAGCGTATTGTTCTGATTCCCTTTTAGGTTCGAGCAGCGTCTTTGGATATTCACAGAAGTGGGTCACCATGTCCGGATTTCAGAGGAAGCTCACCGTTGGGGGAATCCAATGTTCAGCACTCTTCTCATTCAATGGATTCTTATCCCACTGGGAAAGTCATGATGCTCTCACCGAACAGTCTCTGTGCAAGGTACGTGGTCAATTTATAACCTACTGTGAATCATTACTTCTTGTTGGAGGTGTTCAAGGAGTTGGGAAACAAATACTCAGTTGAACTTTGGAAACCAACTACGAAACCCATCCAAAGTTAAATTGAAACCGCACACAATACGATTTCTGTAATAAATTTAAATTAGAAATCAATTAATTCATGAAGAAGAGAAAGGCATTCTTTCCGCTTAGTTTCCAAGAATGCAATTAATTTTATGTGAACAAAAGGAACTGACTGGTATTCTGATTTATAATGCATTTTTTGTCATCAAAATGAGCCGAAGTTTTCCTCGTGAAAGCTCTTCCTTGTCGTTGATGAAAGCTGATGATCAAAATCAATTTTCACCAGAATGGTTCACTGTCGGCTGCCGTTCCATTATTAACTCTCTGCCACCAAAGATGAAATGAGAGCAGTGTACTCGGAGAAATTGAAAGAAGGCTTGTGTGTACAGATCAATATGTGTAGATTAATTAGAGAAGATCAAAGCACAGTCTCTCTGCTCTGAAGATATTGTTTTACTTTTTTATTCAAAATCAATTACAGCAACGCTGCGTAGTTAGTTAAAATATGCTCCAGAGTGTAATTAATTAAGCATCCCATTCTTCTTCATTCTTCGAGAGACACGTGGATCTACTTTGTGCATGTATACCAAAATAATAATTTTCATCCTTGTACCTTTTTCATCGCAATAGACATGAGAGTGTCTTTCCCTGACAAAGCTTTTTCACTTTCGGACTGATTATACTCTTGTGTTTCGAATTACTCATTGATTGAAAGAATGCTTGGTTGCCTATTCGTTCCAGGTAAAAGTATCTGCTGTGCTGGATATGTAGTTTATTAAGACTTGAGGATTTGCACAGAGTTGAATGTCATTTAATCTCGGCCAGGTTGTTGTTTCTCGTGGAACTTGGAACTGTTGGAACTGCCAAACCACGAACAGAGACTGTAGGATTTGGCTCGCTTGCCTAACTGGGTAATAAATCATGTCATGTGGATTTCAAATCGGACACGGATGAAAGCATACTAAAAGCATATACCACTTTCACTTACGTCGCAAATTTATGCCTCGTGAATTTAAAAGAAAAACAACGAATCTCTAGGCACCGTTTACCTTGAGGTTTGTGCACAAATGTAGGGAATAATATGTACTTTAGCTTCCACAAAATCCATACTGTTATACTTTTATACATATAGACATAGCTAAAGATTTCGAACTGAAAGCATTATTTTTCAATGTTCCAAGTTTTGCTTGTTAAGCGTAAGCGTGAATGAAAGGAGTGTGCAACAAAGCAAAGAAGAACACGACAAACATTACTTCAGAAAAATCCATCGTCACTAACAAACTCGGCTCCAATATTATTATCCCGAATGTTTTCAACTTCGAAGTGAGTTACTTCATGTAAGAAAAATTGAACGACATCGACTAGATAGGATTATTTGAATTTTCTTAGTCCCATTTCTGCTATAAAGCTAAATTCACACGAGTTACTCTCACAAATATTGAATATGCTTTCGCTCGGAAAAATTCATTCAAACGAGCGAATTCAAATGAAACTCGAGAAGATTGATGCAGATAATTTATTACCCTTGAGTTTGACAGCTTCAACTCAACGGTTAATATCTATCCATCTTTAGTATAAAGGGTAAATAAAATTAGGATATATTTTTATTTTTGTAGTTTATCGACACATCAACTTTCAATGCACACATTTTGAACATTGTGTTGCTTAACGCTACTTATGTAACAATTTTGTACAAAAGGTGACAAGTTTCACAAATATATTCACAATTTATATAGGAATGCAACAAAAGACCTTGCGAAGATAAAGAGGTCTCTTTGAACGTAGCCGCGCATCAAATTTGATTGAATCCAATTTAAATTCTTCCGTTCTGTTTCGTGACCAAACACCTTTTCTCAAGACTTTCTCTTTCTTCTTGTACAAAGCGAGGCCTTTAATAACACCATTTATCATTTGCATATTTTCAAACTCAAAGAAAACAAGTTTTACTTCATTTGAGCTCATTCATGCGGGTGTTTCTGGAGTTGTAATGAGATAAAGAAGCAGAAAATGTGTGTGGGAGAAAATTGCTGAAGAAGTGAACAACAAAATCTGTGGGAAACTCTGGAAAACCGTGAATGAATGAAAGGTTGCGAAACATTCAAGAGATATTGCGAAGGAAGAGGCCAATTATCCCTAATTCTTAGTAGAAAACACAGACAAATCTTGTTGGCAACCTTTGAAGTTGAAATCAAAGTGAACTAGAAGAAAATTTTACAATTATCTTTTAAAATAGGCATCTTTTCAATTACAAATGAGCTTGCCAATGGTTTAAAAATGCATACAAAATAAGTAGGTGCTTCCGTAAAGAATATGGGAAAAAATACGAAGATTTTTTAATAGCATAAGAAATATAAAGAGTCTTAACCTTGGGATTCGCAGCGGTAAGAAGCAATCTCATTCCGCTAAATACTTTTACTGACGAGCCAGCAGGAAGCCGAGACTTAAGTAAGAGCAGGATTTGCAGGATGGAAGCACTTGTTGTACACAGTATAGCAATGAAATAGTGCGTTGACTTCGTAGGAATGAACGGGAAGTGCCCTTCAAACTTCTTCAACTTATTAGACAATCTCATTTGCGACAGGATTTGTGATTCAACCTTTAATGATTCCATCGGGAGCCAATCTAACAGAAGGAGGAACTTTCAGTGGAGACTCGAGAGTCAACTACTGTACGAAATCTCAAGCCTTTTAGCTCCTAATGCGTTGGATTCTGTAGGGAATTCAATCGTCAAATTTCTTACTAAAGCCACTTCGAGGGTTTAGACGAAGCATGTAGTAAATAGTAGGGATCCTTGAAAAAAGACAAGCAGATAAACGAACACTCAATAGAAAGATGTACTTGCTTCCTTCCTTTCTCTGGTGAAAGTAAAAGGAAGGATGAGTATGAGTATGTGTGTGTGTGTGTGGATGGATGTTGTGTAGTAATGGATTTGCAGAGGAATTTAGAATGCATGATGTTGTCGAGACAAGTGGATTTACTAGCTGAACATGTCAGCCCACTCGGGTCCTCCATTCGTCCTTCTTTCCCTAAACTTCATCATCCACAGGATAGAGAACCAGAGCATGAAACATGATGACAATAACGAATCCTCTCTCTGGTAAAGTGAGACGGATGAGATTATTTCACGTAGGATTTACAACCACCAGTAAACCAACATGCATATGAGGAACCACAACAAAATAGTACAAAGTATGCCTGACAAATCGAGCTTTCTTCTTTTGTATTCATCACTTTCAATGGCACCCAACCTCCTGAGGAATTTACCATCGTCATTGCTCCATTTGTCAAGAAAGTAGCACAATAACAACGCAGCCACCTGCAACGCCTGCAATAAGACATTGTGTGATATGTGATAGCTTCAGGGAATAAGGATCACAGTGACCTTGTATCTTATTCTTCTCCTACGTCTTATACTTACAACAATTCCTCACTTTCATTCATGGCAATTAAAACTATATCTCCACCCACGCTCATTCTGACCATCCTCAAGTCATTCCTGGTGACACTGGTGAGTATAATTGCGCTTCTAAATCCCAGAAATGATTGCACCCTCTTTCTTAGAATGAGCTTTTGTTTAACTTCCTGTTCTATTAAGTTTACGCTTCCATGCTCATCCTTGGAATAACACGAGGAAGTTGGATTTGAGGTTTAATGCTTCGTTATTCTGGTAGTAAAATGTTTTATGGAACAAGACAATCACTCACTTTCCATGCCATTATTCCCATTCTTCACTTCCAGTAACAATGGTACTACACACGACGACGGTGGTGGTAGTGGTTATGCGAAATCTGATTGCGTGATTTACTGGTGAAAGTAGATTGGAAAACACGCCACTCTCAGTTGCTCACATTGAGATATCTGCCAAAACCACTCGTTGTCTTACGTAACACTGGGACTGAGTGAGTGAGTGATGCTTCTGACCCAAGTAATCCTTAATAATAGGAAACGGCTCGAGATGAAGTTACGTAATACTTTGCGTACTATATTATATACTGCAGAAAACCTATCAAACCTCAGCCTGTGAGTGACCCTGAAACTGATTAATCATTTGCAGGCGTTCATCAAGATCTCTTTCACCGCTTTTTATTCCCCCGATGAGTCCGAAATCACCAACGGACGGACTCAACTCGGCGTCATCATCGCAGCCGTCATCTACTGGACCCTTAAGCCCGATGATTGGGTCACTTCAGCTTGATCTCTATCAAAAGAAAGATGTTACTGTGTATCTGGATTCGATTGGAAGAATCACTCCGCTTACGAATGACATGGTTGGTGTCAAGAACGGCAAGAACAAAGGGAAGAACGGGGAAAATGGGTCAGTAACGAATTGCTTCAAGTCAAGTGGACATCGATCTCTTGGACGACTTCACTTTCGACTTAAGTACGATCTGGACAAGTCAGACTTGCAGATTCATGTGATAGAAGGTTAGTTCTGATTCTTCTGATGCCTTTCATTTCCTTTGTATTATACTTTCTGTGTGATATGCATGCATGAGCTGAAGGTGAAAGTTCAATCTACTTGCACTACTTATTCCTTTGTACTACTAAAAGCTTCTGATATGAAAGCAAAAGCAAACAGGAAATTTTGACCTTCAACATTTTTTAAACTATACTTGAGGAGAAAGACGAATCAATTGTTTAGCTTCATACATGGAGGATCTCACTCTTCTTCAATTCCAGTCAAAAAGGCTCAAAAAGCAGCTTTGAAAGGATTCGCTTGCGCCTGATGCCTTTTGTTGTTGTCTTATATGTGTGATAGAGTGTAAGTCCCGCATCACAAAAGTAATGTTGAGGTACCTGAAAACCTCCAGGGATAGATAGATTCTATCGAAGGAAATATGTAAGAAAATATGTATCACACAGTTTAATCATTTTCAAAACTGTACTTCTAGCCTAGTCCCGGTTAGCCGGTTGCCCCACTTTCACAAGACGCATGAAGTCTAATGTCTCACAACATTTATTCTATCCAAACAGAAAATTACATCTGATCAAAATAAACTTGTCCGAGTTACTATAATTCATGGACCAAAATGGAATCTTTGAAACTACTAATGTCCCTCTTCCTGATTGAAAGTTCAGTGTATCTCAATGTAAAACAGCTTTTGATTTTCACGTTTCACCTGTCATCAGAAGTAAATACTAGAAAGCCAAAAAATGAGTTCAACAATGAGGGATGTATTTGTTAGAACTATATGAAGTCAAGGATTCTGTCTTTAACTAGGGTGGTGAATAATACTTACCTTTCACCTGGCCGACTTTGCGCACATTGTGTTTGTGAAATTCCCTGTTATTCTTGTTAAGAGAGAGTCAGTTTCAAAACTTAGTGAGGAGGTAGATTCAGCTTTCCTGCTTAATTAATTGTTAATCGAGGTGTGTTTGCTTTTCACTCGGGTCTTTGCACATTTTGTACATGGGAGATTTCGCTGCAAGAATAAAAGAAGTCGTATTAGGAAAAGTGAGCCACCTTGAGTGGAGAAAGTCTAATGTTCTACTCGATACTCTCAAGAAGTCTATATATGTTGAAGCTTGTATCTCAGTCAGTCGTGTCTTACTAATATATTTAAAACATCTATTCCAGCACTTTCATTTGTTGCCTAAAGCAGCCAAGATAAGTGCAGGAGGTATTATAAAGCATGTCTGACTTGTAAACAAAGTCAGACTTATTTTCCTACGGAGAAAGCAAAAGCAATCTGACCTTGTACAAGAATTTGCCTTCGTAGAGTCAAAGAATCCTAGAGCTTAATTAGAAAAGCTTTTGTTTGTTCAAATGCGAAGTTTGAGTTGCTTCATTTTGTAGAATACGTACTTCGTACTTATGTACAGTGTTAATAATCTGCTTTATCAAACTATTCTGTTGGGCTGGTTGGCTGCTAGCTTAAGACTTTAAATACTTTTAAACCCGGGTTTGTTGGAGGAAGGACACAAGAATGTACCTAATCATATTCACAGCCATTCACACAATAATACAAATTAATTTAGAAACTGCGCAACACAGTCAACAGTAGTCAAACTCATTTCGTTCCGAAGTTCAACACAAATCGGATTTCTGCAAAATGCAATCGAGGAGAAAGTTGTGACAAAGGGATTTGTTGAAACATCTTCTTGGCTTGCGGGAAGGGACACAGTCTGGAGTCTGAGAAGTATTCAAGGTCCACACAAACACAATCCATCTGTTGATGGAGGCCCGTTTCTTACGAGAAATTTCTGTATTCCAGTAACCCATTGTCGATGTGCACGGAGTGGAATTAAGTGCTTGATGGAAGACGAATTAAGCTTAGAGCTACATGTTACACACACATTTCCACAAAGAATGACTCCTTTCCTACATTTAGGTTAAATTTTATTCAGTCAGTTTGCAAGCTCATCGCATTATCCTCTGAAATTGCCGATCGTGTCTTGTGACGCGAATATCAATTACGATAAGGCAGAATCCCTATTATTGCGTATGGAGTTCTTACACGCCTGGAGAAAGTAAGATCCACCAGAAATCCCTTACTTCACAGGGATAATCAAAAAGATTTATGGGTCTACAACCACCACTAGAATACATGCACACTATTTTACGACCAAAGTCAATTGCTTTGAAAACGTGTGTACGTAAAAGTCGTTCTGAAATTGCTTATTCCTTTTTTCATATGTAGAAAGTTGAGGTTTCTTCACTTTAGTAATTCGTTATGTAGGTCACACTAACACACTATTACACATGGACCATGCCAGTTTACACTGCGATTTCTTCCTGTAAACCTGTCTGTGAATGTTGCACTAACGAAAGCACTGTGAGCAAATTAAAGGATAAACTATTCCACACGGTAGTAAAAAGAAGCTGACATGATCAGTTAGGAAAGCAGTTGTGTAAATTGGACGGTCGTTTGCATAACACAGCAAACACACGTGAACTTGTTAAAATAAATTTTTTAATGGCATAATTTCCCTAGATGGAATGCATCCATGTATGACTCCTCATAAAGTTGCATATTTGATGCTGCAAATTAAACGATGGATGAATGTAGACATCTCTCTATATATGTGGAAAACATCTACCCTTCTTTCAAAATTTACTTTTGACTGGGAAATCTAAAAGCTCATCTGCTTTCACTCGAGTCCTCAAGTACAAACGAAGGAAATTTGATTACTCCGCCAGCCGTCATTTCCCTAATAAAAGCAACAAGGTTACAAGAGAGTCCATATATATATATATTTGTTATGTCAGAAAGTTATTTGTTCATCGCCGAGACACAAGAGTTGCATTTATTGCGGAATCGTAGAACATAAATATTAAATTCCAATTCTGTGTTTGTGCGCATCACATCCCAGAGCTCATTATAAGCTTCTTGTTCGAATTGCCTCTTGAAATTTATAAATACATACGAACTTTTGGAATCTAGAAGCTGAGCTTCACCTCAACTAATGATTTTCATAACATAACCCTTGTATACACAAAAGATCACGTAATTGGCTAACATAGTTTGCGATCGCGTAATAGCATATTTATTTCAATTCACGGTAATACTGTCATCGGGGTCCTTAATGTTCCTGTGGAGTGTGCAAATAGACGTGTGTCCCAATAGACTGATGACAGTAGTTTTTAATATGTGTGTTTGTGCAAAGAACATAAGCTTTAATGTGGTGGAAGGAGAGTATTAAGTGGATTCCGGTATAGCAACCGTACTTTCCCTGAGCTTGCTCGCTTGCTTACTTCATAAGTAAAAGTGGTTTTAGTGTGTATTTATTTTAATGACAGCGTAGGGACTCTCAGGACTTAAGGCTTTTTGTGTGTTTTCAACAGCTCACGACTTGGCGAAAGGTGATGCAGGGGGCTTTAATGATCCGTACATCCGGCTGTTCATTTCCCCTGAGGTGGACAACAGGAAACGGGAGACGAACACTCACCGAAATGAGTCCAATCCTTTCTTCGATGAGCATTTCAAATTTCCTGTGAGTCAAGAAGATCTCAAGGAGAAAGTTCTTCTGCTGCAGGTGAGCCCTCAATCAACTAACCACAAAGATTTTACATAAAATTCCGCGCTTCTCTCGAAGTAAGCTCGCTGAGCATTTAAATGCCTTTAAATTACTAAAAGGCCAACCAGTAAGGACCAAATTACTTTTGAAATTCCTATGCGTTTTATTTGCCCAGGTATAAGCAAAATTACAGGGTACATAACATGAACACTTGTATAAACTACTTTTCCTTCTGTCCTGAATTTGTATCAGTTTTCTTCACCGATGTCAGGTGGTATAAAAGTTTTATAAACTTCTAAGGAGAAAGATAAACGGAGAATTACTCTGATGGTTCAACTTCTATTCGGTGTGGTATTTTGCTCAAAATGAATTTATTTCTCGCGAGCGTAATATGAAGTTCGTGCAAGAAACTTATATTCTGAAGGCCAGAGGATGTTCTAAGTGTGCAGTGTTTGGCAAACAAGACTAAAATAAATAATGATGTAAAATCTACAACCGTAGAGGATGGAAGGATAGCATCTATATATAATATATAGAGTATAGTATATAGAGGCTGGCCTGAGAATGATGAAGAACTTTCCTTTATTTCTCATTCGAATGGTCTCAAGTACTGCGACGTGTCTGCAGGTTTCTGAATGTTACCTCCTGCTAGATTTTTCTCCATCACGAAGTTACATTTTACATTGAATACTTTTTTATTTGGAAATCCCTTCAACTTTCTTTCCAAAGTCGGAGTATATATTCTCCAGAAGTTTCATCCTGCTCTTCACTTTAGGCCACGGCAATAAGCACAATTTTTTTAAATGTTAAGTGAGTATTGAGTTACTCTGAGAAGGAATGCAAGTTGAAAAGCAAGCCTGAGTCTTTCACAAACCGAAGTTCAATGAATTAACCTTAATTTCACAGGCTGAAGAGATAAAACTTTTGTAAATGAAAAAATTCAATGAGAGTCTTGTGAATTTTTCGGCAAGTACTTACTAAGAAATGATTAAACAGAAAGACTAAGTATCAGGCTTGAATAATGAAGAGGAATGTTAAGAAAGGTATTTACATATTTATGCAAAACTTGACTCGTTAAATAATGTAGGTATGATCATCTACACCGAGCATTTATGAGTAAAAGGAGAAGTAAAAAAGACTTAACTTCAACACTTGAACTCAGACTTAAAACGCAAAATAGGATAGCAAGGAGAAAGCTACTTTGCTACTTATGCGACTAAATTGAAGAAAGTTGAGCTGAGTTGAAAGTGGCTCTGCACTTCATGGGATTTTTTTTCATTTCGTCTACTGGTTTAATGCACAAGACTCTATTTAAGTAAAATTGCACAAAATATATTATGTAGTAAAGTCCATTTATACATTTGGATATTCTAGAAACAATAAGGCAGCGCTATAGCTTTAAACTCACCATCATCACCATCAAATGAAGAAGAGAGCAAAAAATGGAGAAAGTTTTTATTATTTCCTTCCCTAAGCTTATGAGGCACAAAGGATGAGAATGTAACTTTTTCCTTCTTTGTTGCAAGTGAGTTATTTATGACATGGAAAAATGATAGAGAATTTCTCACGGGTAACTATTTGTTGTCGTAAGGTGCACAGGCTCCCTTTAACAATTTACGCCTTAGTCATTCAAGTGCAGTGTCTCTCGGTCTACTCATCTTATTTCAATGAATTCTGCTGCACACCAGCGAAGAAAAATGATTTTTCTGCCATCCAACTCGAAATTGCTTCTCTTCTCATGGGAGAAAATCTCACAAAAAACTGAAATCAAGACATTTTTCTCCTTCGAATTGGAGTTTTTATTTCCATGCTGCGTACCCTACAGCACAACGTAACTGACTCACAATGAAACACACGACAAAATAAATGAAATGAAGCTTCGGGAACACAGGCAAAGATGAAAATTTTATGCACATTCAGCAGCCTACGGAATCATGATTTAAAATGCAACTGTGAATGTATATTTCCCCTCTGATACTTTATTCTGTTTAAGGTTGCTTTTACAAGATATTTCGCAACTTTTCATGGCTTACAGCCTACAGCAAATGCCAATATCTCACACGAATATGCAAATTACTCACCACACTTCGTGTACATTTATTAGTCTGTTTATATTTTAGAAATTGTTGAACTAGCTTAGAATGAACGAGTTCCATGCGTCCATATTTAGCACATAATAACTTCAAATATGTCCAGCAACTAAAGACTATATGAGTAATTGTGATGTATACTAAACAAGTCTTCAATTTTGGGAAAATTCGCATGAATTATAAATATTTCAAAGAGACTCCGACTTCTGTGGATCTTTGCTGAACTCAAAGTACCTCATTTACCACCATTACCACACTAACAAGCATCAAATTATAGTATAGTCGAAACCGCATTAAAGTAACTACATAAGCCCATTCGCTCGCGTCGCATTTGCATATTCTCTAAGGGGAATAGAATAGAGGTCTCTCCCCGTATATAAACTTTTAATGAGTTGATTTCATCATTCTCATCATCGTAAAATAGAAAAGTATTCCTTCCTTGGAAG
>JAQGAD010002558.1:0-13077 GCA_034696625.1 Isotomurus palustris
CTGAGTTCTGAATCATCTCTCGACGAGGGGAGTTGCATTACAAGTCACGATGAAGTTTGGCGTGAATATTCGATATTACACTTTTATTATGTCATCATCAGGATTCGTAGAAATGTTGATGCTTTCCTCTGAACAACCTTTCCAAAGTCAAAAGTGATGCATGCCATTCACTGCACAAATCATGTGTGAAGGTTGAGGATGAGAAGAATGACTGTTGGCTGCTGTCTTTAGAAAAGTAGGAATTTGCGAGAAGTGTGAGTTAAACTGCGTTCCTAAGAAAAAGTAATGAAAGGTTGGCAGCAGTGTACTTTGTAGATCCAACTAACCTGTTGACCGAGTAGGCAGATGATGACGATGATGAATGATTGAAGTGGATGTTCTTAAGTCGAAGTGGGTGGAAGAGATCTGAAGTTGTGAAGGCGATAAATCAAAATATCATAATAGCAACGAGGAGTAACGCGATGGAGCGTCACACATACATCACGCAGGGAAGCTTGGCGTAGGTCAAAAGCTTAGAGGTACACCCTCGTTGAAGGACCGACACCCTCAAAACCGGCTGGAAGTGGAATTCCAGGATTTGAGGAACTTATCTGAGAGAGTATTTACTGTAAACATCACGAGATAGAGATTTTGAGATTTGACTTGCCGTACCTTTCCTAAATTCCTAATTTCTTCAGGGTGAGTGAGTTTTACGGGGAATGTTTCTCATGAACGAACCCTCATCGCTCTGCCTGCCTAGTCCACCGAAGATAAGACACAAGGGGAAGAAAGTGAAATAAGAAAAATACATGGTTGCTTTGTAATCGTATATTTATTTTTATTACTTTCATTTTATGTTTTAACGATTCTATTCCGTCAAAAGATTTTTTGTTCCAACCACCATCACCCCTTATAAGAGGTTCATCTTTCCATATCCTTTGCTTATTCTACTTCCAGTCCTCCTTGTTATTACTGCTTAGGGTTCTCCTTCCTCGGCATTCTTCTTCGTGATGGTCCATTTAAAGAAGACTGCACAAATACCTCCTATACCGTTCGTGTAGTAACAAGACCCTCCTGCCTTACTTCATCCGATGGACCTTCTCTCCATCTCCTCAACCAGCAATTAAGACTAACCGGAACTTTTCACACGTTGTGAGGGGACTCTCCTATTCTAGCTGATATACATGCAATGTGCAGCTTGTCCGAGAAACAAGTAGTTGCCAGTTGCCTGCAGAAGAATAAAGGGTTCTTTTTAAACCTAAAAATCTTAACGATTCATCAAGATGAAGGGTCTGTTTAAGTGCGCTCCTCCATAGGGAATGCATTTTAAAGGGATCCTTCTTATACTTTCAAGGGACTTTTAAACCGACCAACAACGAATGAAACTAGTTTGAGAGAAGGGTAGTTAGTTATACGATGTATGAGATACACTTAGCCGTTAAGTCAGCTTCTCAGTCCGATTAATTTAGGGGAAAGTGACTTTTTACGTTGGTTATCCATCCGTCTAATCAGGAATTCGGTACCATCAAGATAGTGTGCAGTCATTAAGGGCTATTTTGCATAAAACTTGATGAATGGGCTGGGCAGAAGCTATCCTGTGGAGAGCATGTTCAAGCAGAACAGCAGAAACGCTCTATATACAACATACAAAGCTTTGTGGTTCTCTGAAGGGATAGTACGTGTTACTTAGAAGTACACCGCAGTTTGATGGACCTGGAGGTTATGAAAGTATCAGTAGAAATTGCTAGAAATAAGAGAGAGTATCGAATTCAAGTGGTGTAGGAGCATCCGGTAGCAAGACAATCGGAGACTCATCCAACGATCCAACGATGTGAGAGCAACTGGCACCCTTATATGCCACTTCCTTTGCATGCAACGTGGTGTTTGCATAATCATGTATGATTAAAAAGTAGGATATCCTCAACCAGCTTCTGACCACAACCGTCACACGACACACCCTTATCTGACTTCTGATGATGATGAGGTCAAATTCCCTTGGAGAGTGAAGGTGACACTTCTCCTTCTCAAAAGTTTATGACGAAGGGAAGAATAGGGGATCATTGAAGTTCATGAGAAAGTCCCATTCAATTGAATGGATTATAATGCGTTTAGCTAGTTGATTGGGCAAACACTATATGTGACCCAAAAAGTTAAGCAACTCTCCTGCCAGACTTTTACTTTGTATTTGTAGTGTATGTATGAGACTCTGACTTACTACTGTTGATTGTATTAAGGGGAACGTATAAAACTGGATTAATTCCATCCGTCGTAAGTAAAAAAAGCTGAGGCATTTGTTTAAAACGAAGTTACGTTTATATAGAAGGTTTCGAAGGGACGCCAGATGTTGGAGGAAGGGAGCCATTCATGCATGGAAACTCATTCACCTCGCTCAGCAAGTTGGTGCCTGTCGTTTGCAAAGGAAGGATCCACCTTAAAATGATGAAATTACAGTTTCAAAAAGATTCACATGCTGAGTTTATGATGGACTGAAGTTTGCGGATGACTCGTTGCACAAGAAAGTTGAAGGACAGCTTCACGATTATTCTTGGAGTTCATTGCATAATTCTTTCTGGACAAATAAGCTGCTACAACAGTCGACGCTCTTGCACATTACGCAGTACATGTCATTAAGCTTTTAGAGATCAATAAAGTAAAATACAAACTCAAGCCATAAAATAAAATCACAGACAATGGTTTTATCAGGTTTGCATCTAAGATTTAGAAATCAGCAGATAAAGTCTATAGCCTATTATGATCTTAGATTTCAAACTTTCAGCCCATTGTTTGCTGATGTTAATTGAAACTGAAACACGTAAATTTAACAATTCCTTTCCGATTTTCAAAGGATACTTGACATTGTCATACTTGATAACTTGATAGCGCTTTAGCAGTGGCGAAGTTGAAGTACGTGTTGTTAAATCTTGTTATTGTTTTCGCTGTCTATGGATTCATTCAACTCTAGATTTATAGATGTTGACATGAGTTCAAGGAGAGATGATAGCTAAATTTATTGCCGATAATTTCAATTGCTCAGCTATTAGTACGCATTTGCTTTGAATGTATAATTAGCTTTTTTATAAGCCATTACAAAGCAATATAACTGCTTACTTTCACCAAAAGCGTCATAAAGCTGTAGAGGTATCTTTTACTCAGACAGTTTGTAGACAATTGAAACTATTTTGCTGCATTTCGTCGTTTACGCAGCCTTAAAATGTCACTTTGTATGTGTACGCATAGGCTTTGTGCAACTTATTGTTGGGATCAGAAACTGGACGGTGAAATACTGTCCAACGTGAGTAGGCAACCTGCCCTTGACAAATGAAAACCGGAAACCATACAATGCCCTTATTCATGCTGAGAACTCAAGATGTTCTCTGTTACAGCTTTGCTTTCCGTGGAAGTCTCTAATTGAGGACGGAGCACTTGAGCCAGCATGTAACTGAAGAGAATCACATCAGTGGTTGTTAAATAGTTCAGAATACAATTATGAACTCCATGTACCTCTAACTGAACTTGGAAGGAACTCGGCTTATTCTTCTTTATACTCACTTACTGACATTCACCCAAAACTTTGGAGGAAATTAAGGGAGCTTTAGAGCAACTGAGGCATGTACTTGCTCGTAAGTTAACGACATTTACAAAGTGAAATGGTCCCTAGAGTAAGTGACCCTGAAAAAGGAATTACAAAACAGATACCCAATTACCAGTGAAAAAATATGTGGCTGAGCTGAGTGACAGGTTGGCTGGAGAGACGAAGCCGCATGGAACATTTTCGAATGAAACAACTCCCAAAGATTATAAAAACTTAATGAGAATTAACGCTAATCGCAGCCTAATCATATAGTTAAGTAGTCTTATAAAAGAATAATGTGAATCACTGGAATAATTCCATGCTGATTTGCAGATATTCATAGGAATAAGATATGCGCTGGAAGAAGTGTTCGTGAGAATTTCTGTCAGGAAGGATGGAAGCAAGCATTTCTTAGAAGGATTCATCGGACGAGCCAAATGCAGACGCATTAGTTGGAGGTTCGTGAAAAGTAAAATACAACACCAACAAATATTTTTCATTCCATAATGTTCCCCCAAACTCCTAGGAGAGTATTGAGTTACACCATGTTGAGATTTATGTGATGGGACTGTTGGGACTTCTGTTTAATTGGGTTCAGTTTTAAGTTCAAGAATGACTAAGTTTCACACAGGTCGTTGTTGATGGAGAATTCATATGAATTGCAATGTGAATGTGAGTTCATAGAATCCTAATCACGTGCTGGGAAGCTTGAGAGTTGTAAAAGAGCCGAGTTGTTCATGCGGAATTTCGCAAATTGCTATGCTCAACAAGGAAGAATTGACTTAGGCAGGAGGCAGCAGCTTCCATTGATTTGATGATTGTAATCTTCACAAGGAATTGCGCACAAAGCTGCTGTATTAAGTTTCTGCATGAATATTAAACAAATAGTTTCTTCAGTCAATTAGAGCCATGCACAGTATACGTTCAAAATAGGAAATTGTTCAGAGGATTAAGGAAGAAGAGAATAAATTCTGGAGCAGATAGCTGTTAGCTGTTAGCCTATCTGTTTGTATTATTCAGTGAGGGTGCAGCGTTTTGTAAACTGCATTGAGTGAATGAAGTAAAAATAAGTGAAGGTGATAAGCAATTAAACTATGCATTGTGCTTAGCTCTGAGAATGGCTTAACTCAAAGAGAGTGACAATTGACAATCTTTTGTCGTCCGAGAAGGTTTATGTGTGGTACGATTATTCCTAGAGGGTCACCCCTAAATGACGGGCCTATTGCCTATTGAACATTTGAAACTATTTATCTTTGGGGTCCTTATGATGGGCTACGTTCACAAGAAAAGAGTACACGATATATGTGAAGGAAGTAAGTGTTACACACTCTTCGTAAGTAAATACTATGCAATCTTTTCTATTTTAAGATAAGCAGAACAAAAAACAAATATTCAGGGAAGGTAAACGATACGGTGGAAGTCTTCATTTTCATTCATACTGATTTCACTTTCATGTACTCTGATGATTGTGATGATGACTCTACCTACATACATTTTACTTTAATTTATTATTCACATATCTAGCATACCAAAGCGAAGGAACTAATAATTTATGATGGAGATGAAGGAAGGGGTAGCCGAGGATGAATTAATTTGTAAATATCTCCTGCTATAAGTCATGACATGAGTGCAAGTTTTTAGGAGTTGAAATTGATGACATCCGGTCGAGGTCTCTGTGCAGCGGTCATCACAGATAATTGCACGGTAAATCCCTCAGTTCCACGTTGTACCATTGAAGTGAATCTTAAAGATTGGATGTGGGTTGATTATGATGAAGAAAAACCAAATTAGAGACCATAAAGGGGGATTTTTTACTCATGGGGCATTCAAAGTCGATTAAATAACACAGGTTATCCCACAGTCTTTGAGTACCAGCCAGCACAATACGAGCAAGTTTATCCAGGATCTTCTTCGAGGTACATCTTTTGCATTACGAGAATGATTGTAATTCATCCGCACGAAGAGAAGGGTAGGGAATCATCACATTACCAGCAGAGATTTGGAGATTTGGACTTCCACAACTCTTCATCTCATATTGTTTTAAGCCAGCATGCATACGCTGATGATGATTCCTCCAACAAATACTGACTAAGTCAACTTATGAATACCAGTGAGTCGATAATAATGGAAAGGACTTCTTTGAGGAGATACGAAGCATCAAAGCAATAAGGATATCTGAACATCTTGTACTTTACGGCTGGATTGGGTATATAGGGCACTGTTATTACAGGTTATGGTCTCTCCTTGTTTCAACCACATTACCTTCTTTCATTTTATTCCCTTCGAACGAAGGACGGATGATGATTTGGCTTCCCCTTCTCCAGTGTTTTTTACTCGACTATTGGACACTGTGATTCAGCATCTCATCAGGTTTCTCTCTCGAGGAATTTTTCCCATGGGTGGGCTACTACACTGCCAAGGCAAGCAGCAGTGGAAGAGACGAAAGATCAGTCAGCAGAAGAGATGAAAATACAGCTCTACAGCTTCACCGCAGATAGAAATACGAGTGTAAAAAGATTTGAAATAGACTACTAACGAGTAACATCCCTGCAGTAAGCTAACCGTAGTGAAGGCAGAGCTGCTGTAGTTGCAGTAGAAAAAAGTGTTCGAACTTAAGAATCATTCATTAACTGAGCAAGAAGCTTTTAGCATTGAGGTGCAATCAGCGAGCTCAAAACTCAGGCTTGCTTGATAGGGAACAATGAGTAGTATACATGAATTCGAAGAATATAATGAAGAAAGAACCCTTAGGGAACAACACAGTGAAACCCTGAAAGCCTTCAAAGTCCCTTGAATTCAAGCTGAATCCAACAGCACACTGTGCACTAGTCTGACAAACATGAAAATACGACGAAGGAGATTTCGGTTCAAGTATTACCGAATCCTACTACCTACACAACCTACGCTGGTAGGTAACTGTAGTGGAAACCTCTATACAAAACTGGAATGCCTTCAATTTTTACTCATCCATAACAACAATTCGTCAGATAACAGGAAGTTCCACGAACTACTTCTTACCGAACATTCAACAAATCACAGCATAATAAGTCTCGTTATAAATGCTTGGATACTTCTTTTATATCTTATCACCTCTTATTCAATATCCTTTCTCTTTTGAATGTGGGAGAAAGTTCGGATCTGTCTGTCTCATCGTAGGTAGAGATGTAGCGATGTTGAGATCACCTTATTCCAAGAATTTACTTATTTATTTCATCACGGCAGTCTGAGCCCGGTAACTAGAGTTAAGCTCAAGCTCCAAAGAAAGGGGAACAACATCACGGTATCTCTTGTTTGTCAAAATATCAATTACTTCGTTATTTCAAGCGAAACTTTAGTGAAATATTTTTAACAATAACAACAACAAGAAAGCTTTCTCTATTTTGTATGGATGAAGTAGGACACTAAACTAAAACAGCTCATACTGCTGCACATACATACGGAAGGAAACATGTTTTATTCCCCGGTTAGCAAAAGTTAGCATGCACTATTATTGCAGACCAATGCTCTTTTTCTTTTATGTTAAACATTTACCTCTTCAATTAAAACTGTCGTAAATGGGGCTCAAGGATTTTTGTTTTGACTCTTGTACTTTACAGTTCAACCATTAGAGTGGGTTTTCGAAACCTGACGAAATAAAATTTTGAGTGCGACTTGTCTTAAGTCTGAAAGGAGTAATAATAATAGTGTATACCACCGTGGAACAGTGCAATATATAGTGCGACGAGTTAGTTGTGAGAAATACATGATTACGTTAGTTAAGCACATCACTTGCTGTGCTTGCTGGTCCTAATCTCATAGAAAAGGGTTTTAAAACAGAACTAATAGTTTTGTTTGTCGCAACCATCCGCTCGTAAAATGTGTATTTGAAGGCCAGCATATCATCCAGTTAGACGAGACTCGAGACAAGAGACAATACGAAAGACCCTTGGAACGATATGAATAACTCTCCTTTCTCAAAAGTCTAGTCTCACCATGTCATACATTTCTAGGTCAGTTTTATTAATCTTTAGTAATTTTAAAGCTGCAATAAACAGCTTGCCATTAATAACGCCACCTCCTCCTTCTCCATTCTTGTTAGAATTATTGCACCACCATCGATTTATGAATACTTTAATACTTTCAGTCTGAGTGAAATTTTACTTGGCATTCCTTCCATGACCGATCCCAATAATGTAACGTTTAATGCGCACAGTCAACAGTGCAACTGCCACGTAAAATAATATTAATAACTGCTGTGTTTAAACCTACTTGGACCTGTACGTATTGTACGCAGATTCGTGCATTTAACAGAAGTTGAGGTACATATATCAATAAGGTGGCTTTTTAGTTTTCCTGATTGTTTTGATGCAGCAGTAATAACACTGTGAGTGGAGATGATAAGTGCGAAATTGTGTGTCCTCTCTCATGAGGTTCAAGGCGAGAGTCATGAATAATAAACTATTTTTAACGTGTGAAAGGCAACGATGATTTCATGATGGTGGATTTTTTACGACGAGAGAAATAGCGGATGAAGATGAGAAGTTCTCCCTCAAAGCAGGAAGACAGGCAGGTGAAGTCTGATGATGCGGATGACGCGAATAAACAGAATTTATGCCAAACACAAAGTGGAAGTTGGTATGGATGTAATTATGCATAAATGTTTATTCAATCGGACGAATAATTCATATAAACGATACACATACCAAACGACCCAGTAAAACAAATGATAAGACAAAAAGCGTAAACGGTTACAAGTGTACATGTCGGTACTTAGGTAAGATTTAATTTATTTCTGCGATCTCTTAAAACTTATCTCGGATGGTAAATGTATAAATATACGAAGTGTCGATCGCTTCTACAGATATTTGTAAATCTCGGGTCCCTCATTTGCGTTCTTAAGTTTATAACAAGATCGTTTTTTGCGATTTTCATCAACTTATGGTTGAGATACACTCACACACACGACAAACGTACACACTTTAATTTTTGTAATTTAAATGACTTAGATCGAAGTTGATACTCGTATTGGTAAGTCAATAATCATGGAGAGCAGAGTAGAAGTAGCAGGAGTAGGCTATAGTTGTAATTTGTAGTACACCAGAATATAATAATCAATTTGCTCAAGATCGATTAATTCCTTGTCATTCAGAGGATTTCCATTGCTGCACGTAACTTTTAAGTTGGCGAAACTTTTGAAGATTTATAACAGCAAATTACCCCTTACAATGTAACACGCTTTTTGTTGCAGTACAAAAGGATTAATTAAGCACCCTACATTAAACTTTACTTTAATTGATCATATGCTAGCTACTATACTACTTACTATCTTAGAAAAGTACTATAAACCTGAATCTGAATCATTCATAACTCATTTAAGAAGATTAACTTCCTTCTTACGAGCAAATAATAAACATTTGTCTGAATATATAAACCGTATGAAATACATTGAAAAAAATAATACCTCTCCATCTGTTCGGCAGAACTATTCATTACATTATGTGTAACTAAATTATAGTTACCACAGTCTAACTAAACTAACCCGATTCGATCTGAATTTGTAACACCTTTCCTAGTTGCTCACTGGAATGACATTTTTAATTTATTAGCATAATTAAACGAAGCTTGGAACTAACAACATGTTATTTCCACTAAAAGAAGTTTAACTAATTACCCTACTATGGTACAACCATAACTCAAATCAATCCTGGAAACACATTCAGGAAGTGCTTCCAGTTTGTCTTGTAGAGTGCGGCTATAAATGCATTGTGTCTGGTCGGACAAGAAAAGTGTACCCCATGCATAAAATCCATGTATAACTACTGACTATCACTACAATATTACTGTGTAGAACTACTGTACTATTTCATAGATAATTTTAGTTCAACAACGAAACAGTTGATACAAATACGATGAATCAACTCCAACAAGCACCCTCCAACATTGACAGAGCATTGCTATTTGCTACTTTATTTATTTGTTTCTTTTATGAAGCAGTAAGCTAAACTACCAGTCAACATTTCATTACTTTGAATCTGGACCTAATCCCTACCTATCCTACGGCATTAATTAAATAAAAGTACAAAAAGTACGGAAACGACAAAGTGCATAAATTATTGCTATTACAGGGATTCATTCATATCTCACGCAGGTAGATACACAAACTCTCTATACATGAAAGTAATCACTTATCCACCCAATTAGTTTCAAGTGTTCAAGGTGAACAGCATGTATCACTTAGATTAATCTTTCACGCTGAACTGTCTGTGTGAGCTCTAAGCTTCTTCCTGTTCCTATTTGTATCAGTGACGACAATGCTACTACTACCATCCCGGTCGTTACTTCAGCGGAGACTGGAATTTTAAGTCTAAAAATATATCATTTCATTTGCTACCGTTTGTAAAAAGTACATTTGTGGATGGATGATGATAAATATTTTTCGCTCCGCTCGTAAAAAATATCTTTGTTAAAATATCCTCTTCCTCAACTACCTGCGAGTTTGAAAATGTATCTGAATCTGGACAACTGAGACAACTGAATGTAGACGGCAGAGAAAAAGAAGTGATCATTCTCTGTTTGAAAGACGATAATTGCGACAGACCGTGCTAATATGTAGTAAGTTCATTAGTTACTAAATTATGACGATAGGTTTTAAAAGTGCAGACCCAAATGGTTGACTTGATGAGAGTCTACTGGAGAATCGAAGTTAAAGTCCATTCCCACTGACGAGAGAGGTTGTTCCCAAACTGAGCTGAAGGGATCCAGTGGGTCTTCCATAACTTCAACTGAATCTGAGACTTGTTGATGACTGAAGTCTCCTTGCATGTCCAGTAACTCATCCAAAATGTCATCTGAGGATGGAATACTTGAAAACAAGTCTACTTCCACCACTGGCAACTCCAAATCATTTGGCTCAATCTTGAAGCACATGGGTGCTGAGAGCTCAAGTTGAACAGGGACACAGCTTTGTCTCATGGGCATCGAAGGAATACTCATGTCATAGGGCTTAATAGCGTCCAGAGCTGTTAACAAAAAATCAAAAGTATATTGAAGTGAGTAGCTTGAAGCTTTGAAGATAAACTAGGGTTTGTGGTGGTAAACAAAACACAGGAAATGTACAGTCGTGTGTGAAAATATTGGCTGAACTTAGCATAACCGCTATGATGTATGAGAACATTTATTTTGATCTAACTTTATTACAATGAGAACGCGTGAAGGCATGACAAGTTTTATGTTTTTGCTTTTGAAGCACATGAAACGGGGGTATGCAAAGTGTTGGAGACACAAATAAGTGAAATTAGCTTACCAGATTTAAGACTTCTCCTAGACGTATCATTAAGAGGCTTCATAATTCGGTGCACTTGACCTGTCGTAGACGAGACAGAGTCCTCCTCATACATGGATGCACTTTCTGGGGAATCAGGAGATGACGGTGACTCAGGGACTTTAGCCAATGGAGGGGTCAACTGGGCAATTGTGCCTTCTCCAATTTGCTTGTGGACTGTGTCCTTGTACACTTTGTCGATTTTGATATGAGTTCCAAAGCAAGTTGGGGGAGTTGTGATGGTGGAAGTGACGATATTAATGCGATTACAAGGAGGAGATCCAGGCGAACTTATGCTTGACGCACGGCTAAAAGCACTAAGACTCGGGTTAATTTGTTTAGTTGGAGTTTCAAATGTGCTCGAAATTCCAGGTGATTGACAAACGAAAGATTTTGATCTAGCAGAGCCTTTCTTCCTCGGGGTGGACATTTCATTGGATTTTCGTGGAGATTTCATAGGTGATGGGGATGGAGAAGAACAGTTACTATCTGACCCACTTTTGGATCGCTTTTTTGGCCTGTACTTGTAGTCTGGATACTCTTTAGAATGCAAGACACGAAGTCTCTCTGCTTCATCTATGTAAGGTTTCCTTTCCTCTTCAGACAATAACTTCCATTCCCTTCCAAGCCTTTTTGAAACCTCGGCATTGTGAATATCTGGATTTTTTTCACAGATCTTCCTCCTTTCTATTTGGGACCAGACCATGAATGCATTCATCGGACGCTTTATGTGATTTGGAGGATGTTTCTTCGTCTGAAATGTCATATAAAAGAAATACATTAGTTACTAGTCTTTGAGTAGGATACCAAAAGCAGCATTTCGTTCAGCAAACAGTTTCAAACCATGCAATTCAATTCTCAGTCAGAGAGCACAAACAGCTTGACTAGCTGAAGTTTCTATACGCAGTAAAGATCAACGAATTCAACACCTTATTCTTTTACATTTCTGCGGCATGTCATAACCCAAAATACTGGTACCGTGTAAACAGAGAACCCGAGAGAGCGTAGTCCTTTAGATAACTTATCATCTCGATTTAAGGAAGTTTACCAGCGTACACATATCGTAGCAATTCATTCTGAACCAGCGATTGCCAATAATCCACTGCTTTTACATCGAACATCTGAGACGGAACCCTCTTAAATACACAGTACGATGTCAATTACATGCGCCCAAGTTTGGGATTCACAACCAGAAATCCCAAGTCGATATTGAATACCAAGTTTGTTTCACATACATATATGACTTTTATGCTAATCATCCAAACTATGTTGTACAGTCTAAATATTCTCTTCCTCCAGTTCTTTTCCAAACAATTGTGTCAATGATGATGATGATACAACCAGATATATTCCAACATTAGTTTGGCATTTGGCGTTCATCCAGTAAAACTAAAGTTGTAGTTTTGCGGTTCATCAAACAAATAAGACGAGGAGACTAGTGATAATTACCTAAGCAAACTGCTGCAGCCAGGAGATTGCTCTCATTTTCACCTGGAGAGGAATTCTCAACATGCTTTCTACACACCACCACAGACTCACCTTCAACTCTCCAGCAATTTCATTCAAGATATCTTGTCTCATCATGAGATTCTTGTTATTCCTCTTTTAATTTATCCAATGAGATATGCAGTATGTAGTGGAGTGTACCTCGTGTATTATGCAAAATATACATCTCATGCAAACGACATGATCACCAAATCCGCCCATGAACATTTCTGTACTACCCTGAACCCTAGACTACCTAAGCATGTGGGATAAAAAAGAGTAGCAAAAATTAAGTTTCATCGCAAAGTTCCCAATAGCATGATCTAACGCAAAGAAAACTCCATGTAGCCTGTATGAGATGCATAGACAGAACCGAGTCTCCTGTTGAACTGCACACTGAACTCCATAAGACTTTTTTGCAACGTGCAAAATAATATGCTCTCCAATACGTTCGCTTTAGCAGATATACCGTGTCCACATTTCCACACGAAGCATCTGCTGTACTTCTGCTGCAGTAGTTGTTTCACCTTATACAGTGAGAAACCACGTTCAGTATAAGCTGCACGATTATAATCCAGCTCTGCACACAGTTCCAGCTTATAACTTACGAAGCTGAACGCGAAGCTGACTCCAATAATAACCAAACAACCATCCAACAAGATGAGTAAACCATATGACGCTAGTTCAAATGAGAAGTAGAGTATCATCAAGAACCACGAACATCCATCTGAATTAGAGAAGT
>JAQGAD010002559.1:0-13063 GCA_034696625.1 Isotomurus palustris
ATTCGGGTTTGGCTGAAAGTGAAAGAAGGGCCAGTTAGAGTTTTAAAGAGGCAGGTGTGAATTTACTGCATGAGATAGTCGCAGTCGGTCTTCGTAGTGAAGTTAAGTACCTAATGGAGAATGGTGAGAAACCTAAATCACGGAGACAGCAAAATTTACCCCCAGAGTTTGAAATCGACGTGAATTTCGGTGGAAGAAGGAAAAATACTAATTCAGTGGAGAGTGATAGTTCTTTAGGTGGTGTTAGTTTTAAAGAGGAAAGTGAGAGTGAGGAACCAAAAGTGCAGACTCCAATTGGAAGTGAAAGAGAGTTTGCATCATTTTTTGAGACTCCTGAGAATCATACGGATTCACCTACGAGAGAAGGATCTCAAAGTAAGTACGAATCTTTTGTTGATAAGTTAAAGAGGAAAAGGAAGGAAACATTCTCTCGGTGGTTCAATTCAAGTGCTGAGAGAAATAAACCAGGTTGCTCGAAGCCTGTTGTAGATGATATTCTAGTGGGTGAGGATAACGTGTTTGAGTCATCAGAATCAGAAAGTGAGGAACAGAAAAGCTTTATCAATCCCAAATTTTTTATTCCACCGTTGTCATCAGAATCTGAGGGAGAAGAGGAAGTAATAAAAAATATTGTGAAAGTTAGTACAGTTAAGGAAATGGCAGCGAAACCAACATATTTAAGTACGGAACCTGCTCCGCAGTTCTTCCCGGAGACAGGTATGCAGTCTGCAGATGACTTTATGTTTCTTTTTGAAATATGGGCAGCGGAGAGAAGTTTAGATGACATTGCAAAGAAAAATAAATTAATTCAGTCTTTACCGTCGATTAAAGGCTCCACTTGGTGGAGAAGTAAGAAAGATATGTTCACCGATGATACAGTGACTTGGGCAGTAGTGAAAACTGCATTTGTAGAGGACATGAAGGGCTCAGCAAAAGATGAGAAAATGAAGTTTTGGGATGTGTGTGCACGAAAACAGGGTGATGATGAATCACCATCGGATTTTATGAGAACGCTGTGTTATCAAGCTAGGAAAGGAATGACAGGTCTGAAAGAGTCACACTTAGTGGATCTTATTACGCACAATATGAACAACGAGGTGAGAAGGTATTTAATTACCCGTGGTAAGCCTAAGAGCTACTCAGCATTGGAAACTATGGTGCGTGAGTATGAAAACTCCGATATTATGGATGTGAAAGTGAAAAGTGAGAATCCAATTTTGTTGGCTACCCTTCGGAAGCAAGAAGAAGCTTCATTGGAAATGAGTGAGAAGATCAAATCACTAACTAGTGGAATTGAATCCTTGTTAAAGGAACAGGAAAGAGTGATTAAGGATGTGCTTATGGTGAGAGATGATCGTAGAGGTGAAAGAGAGGAAAGACGTGGAAGTGATAGGAATGGAAATAGGAACTTTAGGAATATACCTAAGTGTTGGACCTGCGGAAAGCTTGGACACGTAGCAGCTACCTGCAGAGGAGGTGGCCGTGGAAGTTTTAGAGGAGGAAGAGGTGGAAGTTTCCGTGGAGGATTTAGAGGACGTGGAGGTTACTCGTATGGTTATCAGAACCAGGGAGGACGTGAGTTTTTCAATCAGAATTACAATAACGGACCACAGGGTGATAGGCAATACGCAGATTATCATCAGGGACAAAGACAGGAAAGGTCAGAGGATCGACAACTTGTTCCTGCCCAGGGAAACGGGCAGTGGCGGGGCCAGTAATCCCGCCGGATCTTCGGGAAATAATACAAGTACCCTTCGACGTATACGCAGCAGGAGGACCAATTAGAGTTAAGGCACGTGTGAATGGTATAAGTTTAATGGCTACGATAGATACTGGAGCAGCAGCCTCATTAATCTCGGAGGATTATGTTAGGAATTTAGAACGGAAAACTAATGATGTAATTAAATTAAGTGGAATAAGTGGTGCGTTTATAGTGGACCAAGGATTTGCTTTAGTGCCTATTAAGATTGGAATGCTGAGTGTGCTTTATCCTATGCTAGTTATTAAGGATTGTCCGTGTGATGTGCTGCTTGGATGTGATTTTCTAGAGAGATACAAATTCGTTGTCGATTTTACATCCAACGATTTGTACTCTGAGTAATCGGGGACAATTCCCTTAGTGTCAGTGATGCGGAATATTTTCTCAGTTTGCACATTTGTGCATTCTGGAACGAGACCAACCAAAATAATGTCATATGGGAAGGAAATGCCGACCCAAAAAAGTGTTATGCCGATTATTACATTACGAAATACGCAAGTGGAACGGAAGTGTGTACCTATAAGAATGAGATTAAGTGAGACAGTGGTGATACCAGCGAGGAGAAGAATTTTAATTCCAATTAGGTTGTGTAATATCAGTGGAAATGAAAGATTAACGGGGATGGTGGTTCCATTCCCTCGTGTCTACAAGAAACACAGGATTTTAGTGCCAAGTATGCTTATGGATGAAAGCACGAAGTGTATAGAAGCCGTCAATCCAACTTATGCCGAAGTAAGACTTGATGCGAATATGTGTTTAGGAATGTTCACAAGGGTTAGTGTGTGCAAAGAGGAAGTGAAAAGTGGAAGGTATCGGTTACCTGCGTTTACCACATTAAAGAGACAGGAAATTGACGAGTCAAGATTAGATATAAATCCAGAACTGACTAGTGAAGAAAGAGAAAAGGTTTTAAAAGTGATTCGTGAATATGCCGACGTATTTGCATGGGATGGAACGCCAGGAAGGTGTACTACTTTACCATTTAAAATTAATACTGGTGACGCATAGCCGGTCAGGTTGAGACCTTACAGGTTATCACCTGCACAGCAAGTGTTTGTGACTGAACATGTGCAAGAGATGTTGGACAGAGACATAATCGAACCGTCGTCTAGCCCGTGGGCTGCACCGGTTGTGATTGTAAGGAAAAAGACAGACCCACCTGGACATCCAGGAACAAGATTTTGTTGTGACTATAGAAGACTTAATAATTTGGTCAAGCGCCAATCATGGCCGTTACCATTGATTGATCAAGTGATTGATAACCTATCAGGTGCAAAGTATATTTCTGTGTGTGATTTACAAGCTGGATATTGGCAGTGCGAAATAGTGGAAGAGGATAGACAAAAAACTTGTTTTGTGACACCTAACGGAGCGTATCATTTCAAAGTAGTTCCTTTTGGATTGAATAATGCTCCACTGCATTTTAGCAGATTAATGGATATCATTTTATCGGGATTAAAACCCAGCGTGTGTCAGTGCTATATCGATGATGTAATTATTCACTCAAAAGATGTGGATGAACACATGGCGAAGTTCGCAAAAGTGTGTGAAAGATTTCGTGGGCATAACATCAAGTTTAATCCAAAAAAGTGCAAGTTCTTGTATAAGGAAACGGAGACATTAGGATTTATAGTAGGAGAGAGTGGAGTGAAAGTTAATCCTGCGGGAATTGAAGCAATTCAGAAAATCCCACGACCAACCAATTTAAGACAATTACAAAGTTTTATAGGAATGGTTAGCTATTTTAGGAAATTTGTGAAACAATTTTCTAAGAAGATAGCGCCATTACAAAAACTGAACTCGAAGGAAGTGAAGTTTGAGTGGACCGATGAACAGCAAGTGTGTTTTGAGTTAATGAAGACTGAACTTCTTAATTCTGAAGTTTTAGCCATCTTTGACCCAAATCGTGAGACTTTACTGAATACGGATGCAAGTACGGATGGAATTGGTGCTAGTTTAACCCAAATTTACCCTCAAGGTGAAAGACCAGTGGCATTTCTAAGTAGAACATTAAGCAAAGCCGAGAAGAATTGGACAACAAGTGAATTGGAAATGTTAGCAATTGTATACGCCGTGAAAAAGTTCAAGTGTTACCTTTATGGATTGGAAAAATTTAGAATAGTGACAGATCATCATTCTTTGTGTTTTCTGATAAGTGCAAAGAAGGAATTAACTCCAAAATTATCTAGGATGTTGTTGGAAATTACGCCGTACAATTTTACGATTGTGCATAAAGATGGAGCGCGTCACAACGTGCCAGATTGTCTAAGTAGATTACCAATTTGTCTTGAGGAAGAAGAAAGCATGACGGATACACCAATTATGACGATCGGAATTACGCTTTTAAGGGAATCACAGCTAAATGACCCGTATTTGTGTAGTATTATGAATGACTTGTGCAGTGATAGAAGAGATACGTGGAGTAAGAAGTTTGTGATGAAGGATGGACGATTATTTCGTCGTAACACCGGGACTGGAAGGAAGTTACTAGTGGTTATTCCAAAACAACTATGGAATCGAGTGATCACTGAGGCTCATGATGATCCCATTGGATCTCATATGGGTTTTAGTAAGACTTATGACAAGATTAGAAGGAGATACTTTTGGGAGACGTTGAAAAAAGATGTGTACTACTACGTGAAGACGTGTAAGGATTGCCAAACACGCAAAATATCTCGCCAGGGCCCGGCAGGTATGATGCAGTTGGTAGAAATCCCTTCATCAGCCTTCGAAAAACTCGGAATTGACATTATGGGACCTTTCCCAGAATCAGAACGTTCTAACCGATATGTGATTACAGCTGTGTGTTATTTAACAAGGTACCTTGAAGCGAAACCCATTCCTGCTGGAGATGCAGAGAATGTTGCGAAGTTTTTTGTGGAAAATATAATTTTAAGACATGGTGCACCAAGAGAAATTGTGAGTGATAGAGGAGCCGTATTTACAGGCCAAGTATTTGAAGAAGTTACAAAGTTGCTAGGAACAAAGCATAGGCTGACAACAGCATATAGACCGCAAGCCAATGGAGCTGTTGAGAGAGTTCATGGAAAGATAAATGAAGCTATTTCGATGTATTGTGAAACCAGCCAGAAAGACTGGGATTTATTAATTGGGCATATAAGTTTTGCGATTAATACAAGCAAGCATGAGTTCGTTAAGGAGACTCCATTTTATTTAGTTTATGGCCGTGACCGTGTCTTGCCCTCAGAAGCCTTAGTTGCGTCAGGAAATGACAGGAATTTACAAGAAACGATTAATCAATTGAGCAGAGCAAGAGTTTTGGCCAAGGAAGTGATTCAGAAGGAACAGAGACGCTACGCTAAAACTTACGACAAAAATAGGAAGTGTAGAGATTTCGAAGTTAACGAATTAGTTTTGGTGTACAAACCAGTGAGGAAGAAAGGAAGAGCTGCGAAGCTTCTTCGTCCTTATTTTGGACCTTTCAAAATAGTTGAACGGATTGGTGAAGTGAATTATAAAATTGAAAGTAAACGTGGAGGAAAGACTATTACAGATATTGTTTACGTGGACAAGTTGAAACGTTATCATGAGCGAGAGAATCTCGATGAGTCTGATCAACTCAGCAGAGAGGAAATGGAAAGGAATTCAGACCAAGGTCAAAGTGACAATTCAGATGCAGATGATGAACAGGTTGATGACAAGGACAAGGAGTTTGAACTACCAAAACATTTGAAAAAGAAGGACACAGTGGTAAGTAAATACAACCTAAGAACGCGGATAATCCACCTTAAGTACCTAGAAACCAACATTATAAAGTAGTTGTAACTAAATAGGATATTTCATTCTAATCGTGGACAGTTACCAAACAACATCTAATCTAAGTGAGTGAATCGTGAAAGTATTGTTAAAGTGCAAAGTGAATAAGTTAACTAAGATCTACGATGGAATTTCTTGCGCTAGTGATTCTAGTGTTTTCTGCTTACGGAATGGATGACTTGCCTGTGCAAGTGAACAAAGGACTTCATTTGGAAAAATTGCCTTACAAAACATTCTACGAATCTTCATACCCAATTGTGTACAATCTGGTAGTGCCTAAGTTCTCCGAAGTGGATGTGAACCTTGTGACTAACTCTGTGTTTAATCGGGAATTTATTCAATTAATGAAAAGTGGTGTGGATATCCTCGACGATATTTTGCCATCTTCAGCGAAAGACAATAATTCGAAATTACGCAAAAAACGTGGATTGGATTTTAACGGATCGTTTTCGGAGTGGTGTTGTGGAATCGCTACTTCACACTCTGTGGATGATGTGATGAGCAACGAAAATGATTTGACTACAGTAACTAATAGTCTTCGGAATCAAATTTCTGAGTTTCATACAAAGGAAATTCAGGAGAAAGAACGGTTCTGCGTGTGGAGAACCAAACAGGAACTGATATTGCTAGACTTACGCGAGGAGAAATTGATTTAGATAGGAGAGTGAATGAGCAGAGAGGTGCTACAATTCAATTGTCTAACGTGTGGTATGAATCCGTAGTTGCGATGAAGTGGATGAAGTTTGTGAGTGATTGTCGTGCAGGATTAATTCCTTCAACTGTGATTCGGACTGTAACTTTGTTACCGGATGTGATGTTAGTTAATCAGACAGTAAGTAAGAAAGGTTATCGATTAGCAATTGCTGAAGATCAGTTTCAGAAATATTTTCTTGTTCCCATTGCTTCTTGTTCGTATGCGAATGGAAGAGTGGCAGTGGTTGTCAAAATTCCGATGCGTAGGAAAAATATAGATTTTGAAGTTTTTAGTGTTAAGCAAATTCCGTTTAACTACGAAGGACAAGTGTGTCATATGGATCAGCGCATGAATCTGGTAATTAAAGCTACGACGGGAAAATTGATTGTGTTATCAGAAAATCTTCAGAAACCTGTGATAAAAATTTGTGTTTTGTGCCTTCAGACTCAATTTATTCAAATCCGGAGTGTGTGAGTCATTTAATGAACGAATACGCTAGTGTGAATGAGCTTAGGAAGGCTTGTATGTTCACGTGTTTTACTGCTTCTAATAAGGAGACCCTAATTACAGAGTTACAAATTAATAAATTGGCAGTGATCAATTTTCAGGAAGAATTAAGAGTGATTTGTCCGGGACACAAAGAAATTACAATTGGAATAATCAAAAATGCAGGAGTTGTGATTGTGAATCTCGGATGTGATTGTGAGTTAGTTGGAGAAAAAACTAAAATTGAATCTTCTTTTCCATGCCCTTAGCGAATAGATGGACCTTCAAAAATTATTCACGTTATAGCTGCTTCTTGGAATACGATTAATACCGGAATTGTTGGTGACAGGACTATCTTCAACAATTTAAGTGAAATTTTTAATCAGGATTGGCATAAACCTACGCCTCATGTCAATTTGTCTGCTACGTCAGAATTGGAACTAGATAACTTTATTCCTCATTTCTACAAGATTGGTACATATATCTCTTATGTGATGCCGGCATTAGTTGTGTTCAACTTAATTATTTCGTTATGGCTGTTCTACAAAATATGTAAAAAACCCTACCCAATTCCCTTAATCCCTGTTGTGCGTGCAGATTCTGTCACGTATGTGCTCGAAACAATCGATGACACAATATTGTTGTAGATTTTGATTGTTAATTATTATGGGTGTGATGGTTCGGAGATTTATCCAATCCAAGATGATCTACCTACGAGAGATAGCTTTAATGACTAATAGAGAAATAAAAGTTCAGATTTACGATGATAAGGAGACGAAAGAGTATAAGTAGTACTGGTGACCTCCTGGAGCTCCGAAAGAAGAGGAATGTGCCTGTTAAGACAATTCATTTTACAAAATGCTGATAGGGACATAGTTGTAGTCGTAATTAAAGAATTAAGATAAGCTCGTTCAATTCTGTTCGTTATCAGAGTTCATTCGCATTGTAATTGTTGAAGAGATAGTTAAGCTGTGCTTGGTTATTAATTAGACACTTTCAGTTATTTCTGAAGTTTGCTTGTGGTGTGGGTGTGACATAAATTATGGAGAGAATCGCGGATGAATTGTCTGGAGGAAAGAATTTTTCTCCGAAAGCCTACAACGACGCCATGAAA
Organism: Isotomurus palustris; assembly: GCA_034696625.1. Taxonomy (NCBI): domain Eukaryota; kingdom Metazoa; phylum Arthropoda; class Collembola; order Entomobryomorpha; family Isotomidae; genus Isotomurus; species Isotomurus palustris. The sequence goes on from JAQGAD010002559.1 coordinate 7,831, forward strand.
TATGTGCCAGATGCATTGGTTGAAATGCATCTGATCTTCCTTCCAAATTCCAATTAGATGTCTCAATTGTGAACACGTTACAAAATTTAAGTTGTCTGACGTAAGCCGATCAACGCAAACTAGTGATGAGGAGAAAGCAGGGCCTTCAAATGCAACTGCAGAGAAATGTGTGGTTGGTGAAGCTGTGAGTGGAGATGAGAATGCAGAAGCCGAAACGGAGAGAAAGGATGAAAGTGCCCATGAGGATGGAGACACCGAAACCGAAACGGATGGAGACACAGTTGGAAGTGAGTCTCGCAGTGACGAAGATTCGCCGTCTGGAAGTGACATGAGTGAGCCTTCTTCGTCCAATGAGTCTTCGTCCAATGAGTCTTCAAGTGACGGAGATTCGTCGGAAAAGGAGGAAGCGCAATTATGGAAAAGGAAACGCCAAAGGGTTGTGTCGTCTGATGAGGATGGGAAAGAAGAAAAGAAGAAGGAGTTTAAAGTGGAAGGATTAGAGGATATTTCCTCGGACTCGATTTCATCGTGTGAAAGCATTCGATTAGTGCGAAGCATGCGTGGAGAAGGAAGAAAAGAGTGAAAGTTAAGTTTCAGAATGTGGCAGTGTGGATTCGAAGTGTTTACTTAATTATTTTTAATCACCAAATGCTTCATTTGACTAATTATTAAGTATTGAGCTGTTAAAGCTTGATTTAGTTTTATGTAGTTTTTACCTACCTTATACAGTTGGATTTTTCACTTATTTGTTGAATAATTAGGTTATTTGATAATTTGGAATTTTTATTATTTCATTTTTTTGCTTCAGGTTTGTTTCACTTTTAGGCGCACTTGGTTCTTTTGAAGTTTTGATGTGTTGAATATTAAAATTCATTTATTATTAATTTTTATTGGTGCACTATGTTCACAAAATTATTTTACGAGGAAGGGTGAAAATCGCATAATATTTGGTTAAGTATTTAGAAAGATAGCGGTACTATCATTTTCGTATACTATAGGATTTATTCTCATTTATTAAGTACTATAGTTTTGGGAAGAGAGTGATGTGAATGTGTGTTTAACCAGTGCAGTTGACAGTGTCAATGTCAGGCAGAGACTGGTGGTGGTGGTTAGTGGTGAATGCCCGCTGGAGATCGTGAATTCGTGCTGGAAGTGTTAATCTTAATGTAGGTTAATTTTTTCATGTATTTTTTGTTGTCAAGTTTCATGTGTAAGACGAGTCGGGACGACTTTCAAAAAATAAGGTGGTGTTATGTTGTAATAATATGTGTGATGATGTGTATTGTAAGAGGATGTGTGTATGATGATGATGTGTAAGTTATTTAGGTTAGGAGCTAATTAGGTTAAGCTTAAGTTATATAAGCTGGAGTTGAGTTAATAAAGATCATCATTAAGTTGATGAACGTTACTGTATAATCAGTTATGTAACACGATGGTATATTCTTCGTACGCCTTTTGATTTACAAAGACTTAATTAAGTATATTGTTCATCCTACGTACAAATGTAAACGCGATCGTGCAGTTTGAGTACTTCTGGATCAGGATCAGTCTTTATTCCTGGAAAACTTTTGATTCTTCAAATCTTTATTTCGTTCGGGGTTGACTGTAAACTAAGAAGATGAGTGCAACACATGTGTTAAGGAATCTTATCCGCAAATCAACATTATTAACCTGTGTTTAAAGTATTTGCCAAACCTTTTATTCCACGCTAATAAGCATTCGGAATTTTCATTATATTCGTAGTGAATCAATTATGCGCTGTAAATGATAAGCATTTATTGCTTTCCTATAACGTCGGAGTATAATTAATACAGCAAAACTTTCAGCTAAAAGACAGTTCGCTCGATGAAAACTATTAGAATGGTAAAATGCTGTCCATGTTCATTTTAATTACTGACATCTCAAACGAAGACTAAGCAAGATGCTATTTTTAATGCAGTAAAAATCACCCACTATAAATCTTGAAGCCGAATCAATTTTACTTTTCTTCCCATCCACTTAGTGCTTGCAAAGTAAAGAATTTTGCACTTGAAAGCTGTGGATTTTTCATGAAGATGTACAGCTTTAGGGTATGATACGGTAATGAAGAAAACTGGAACAATTGAAGAAATAGGAAACATTAAGTACCAAGGCGTTTTTAAAATACTCCAAAATGTTATAATTCCGTAGTTTCCAAAACCGATTAAAAGCATTCTTAGCAATATAATTCCTAGAAGAAATGTGTTCGCTGTCGCTGATACAAGTATTTCGGAGATAGAATTGACAAAGTTCATCCATCAGCTTCAGTCGTGGAACCACCGTAAGAAGCACCCCAGATAACATGCTTACGACAACTTCCCAACCTGCTAAGTTCCAAAAAAGGCCAGAAGAAAACGTACAGCTAATTTAATTGCTGAAAATCCATCGAGATTATCCTTAGATGACGGTATAATTAAACAGAATAATTAAACGGAACAACAATTGAAGCCAACAGTATAGAAGAATTTGTCAGTAAAAGCACAAGACCGTCTTTGTCTTTGATGACTTTTTGAATTGACTTGGGTCGATGTTCCTTAAAATGTCACCATTGGTTTTCCATTTATAACTTCTACAAAAATATTAATGATTTATTATTGGACTTGACCAATAATACTTTACGCTGCTTGCAGATTTCCTACTTCATCGTTCTGCCCACCGTCTCTCCATAGTAGTTGAAACATTAATTATCTTCACCCAGAAGCTGTTTTCTGTACAAATACTGTTGACGAGTAAGAGTAGAGTGAAATAAAGCAACCAAGCTTAAAACGATCCCAAAGTCTACTTGAATCCGATCAGAAGATTTACCGAGATAGTCAGAGTTATTAGTGTCCAATTTTCCATATTTTGTAAGGAATATAAATGAATTAAATAAATATCAGAAAAGTTGATTAATAAAGCGGCATCAGCAGTTTTCCTTCTTGCTGAGCGAACAAGTTAGTTTTCGAATCGAATGCATAAGACAGCGGGATTGGGGACAAATACTTGTAAAACAGTTTTAGTGCGAAAAAGCTAAGTCAGAACTGCTAAGCAAACGGTTGCACTTGGATTCACCAGGTTTTAGATCTTAAGATTAGATCTTAGATTTAGATCTTAATTAAGATATTAAGAATTCTCCGTACGTATCAGGGTGAATTATAGTACGAAATATTGACTTTAAAATTCCCAACTTGCGAGTGCTCTTCACTCTGCTTTGTTGTGTGTGAAAGGTTTCAGAATAAGTTAATTAATCAGATTTGATGAGTTCCCAACTAACAATAAGTTAATAAGCAAGACACGCTTCTTCCTGAACTGTGCGTAATCATTTTGATTGACTGAAATGAAAGTGATCATCATGAATATTTTAATCGACCCAAATTTTATTTCAGCCTATGAAAATTACAAATGAACAGCAAATTCAATTTTTATGTTTATAGAGAACATTTCTTATGGGATGGATGTATTCTTACTAACAGCAAAGAAAGATTTAAGAAAGTTCGAAAAGACATGATGAGCTTGTTAATCAAATATGTCGTAAACTTCCATTTGTTTCGCACGCTTACGAGTTACGTCGCAGCTGTTAAAAGTTAAGAGGTTGTTTTCTCAGCGAGTGTGAATTTGTCGAAGAGGCCGGAGTTGTGGGCGAAGGTGAGGTCCCTTCGGAGGATTTCCAGGGGCGTCTCCACTTGGGCCTCCAAGTCTCCCACGACGCTCCGCAGGTTGGCGAATGGAATGACCGCAGACATCTTCGCAGACAGTTTTGAGTAGGCGGAGTCCTTCTTCGAAAATTCGAGTGGATCTCCGAAGGCGTACTTCATTGTGGTGAGGAGGGAGTTCTCCTCCGACATGAATTCCTCCAGTTCTACGGCCCTGACGGGCTTTCCAAGGGACTCGGACACTTCGAAGAAGTCGCTGTACGAATACTCGTGCGGATTTGTCAGGTTAAACGCAACAGCAGAGGTTTCCACGTTTTTTTCTTTATTGAGGAGAGTGTCGAGGATTAGTGAGGCGGCCTGGTTGACAGGGACGATAGCAAATGGAACGGGAATCGCTGGAATCTTTCCAATTGTCATGAACTTCAAGTAGCGGAGGAAGATGTGACCTTCTTCCAGTTGGAAGCGACCTGAGCGGGAGTCTCCGGAGAGATGCGGGAGACGAAATACCCGACACGAAATCCCAGCATCCACGGCAGATCTGAGGAGACACTCCGACACAAACTGAATTGACGGGTATCCGCGGTCGCCGTACTGCTTTAGGAAATCGGATGAACGTTCAGGTAGCGTTTCCTCTAAGACGGATTCTCGTGAGGCCTTCCGCTGCGGCAGAAGTCGGTTGACGTGGGCGACGACCTTCAGCTTCTTCGCACACGCAAACTTCAGCAGATTTCCAGTCTCCTCAGCTTCCCTCCGAATTCCCGACGCAGTTTCGTCGTTTGATGAACGCAGTCGACAGTCGACGACGACGTCAACTTGTGAGGCCAACGTGTCGTAGTAAGGAAGAGTGGGAGCGAGTGAACTGGCATTTTCGGCAGATTCCACAAGTTCAACTTTGGAATGGTCGACGTTTAATTCCTGGCTGCTGAGTTGTTGGAGCAGCGCGGCTTTCCTTTCGGCTGACGTGAGGACGACAACCTTCTTCACATTTTGACGCTGCGTCAGATTCTCCACGACACACGCGCCAAACTGACTCTCCACTTTTCCCATCACGAGGAACGTCAACTCTGCACTCAAATCCACAAGTTTACTTTGTCCGTCAGGTTTGATGAGTTCGGGTAGTGCGGCCTGAGTCAAAACGAACTCCCTAATTTCGTCGGGGGACTTGACGTCGCTGTCTTCCTCCAGAATGAGCGTGGTGAGTTTGCGAGCGAGGCGGGCGACGGAGTTGGCGTCGGCGAGGAGGTTGGCGGAGAGGGCGACCTTCGACCCCAAGACACCCTGGAGGACGTTCTTCAGTTCCACCATCATCAGCGAATCCAACCCCATCTCCCCGAACCCCTGGTGGACGTCAACTGTGTCGTTGTTGTCCAACTTCAGAATCGCCGACACAATCTGAACGATGAGACGTTGGATCACAAGTCTCAACTCCTCAGCGTCGCCTTTTGACTTGTTCACATCGTCCCAAAAGGATTCCGACGTGAAGGAAACCGACGTCTGCTTGTCGGTTGCCGTTGTGGAGGGACTGTCGAAGATGGCTCTCCCGTAGCGTCGTTCCATCCAGAGGTAAGCTAAGCGAACCTTCG
>JAQGAD010002560.1:0-13058 GCA_034696625.1 Isotomurus palustris
ACTAATGTCTCGTGGAATTACATATCACTTAAATGTAATAACACTTTCAGAGTTTGGAATGTTCCGAAGCAGAACTAGACGAGAAGTCCTTTCTCCTTCTCCACACTTACGTGGGAGTAGCCTGGGTCATCGGATGTTGTTTTTTTGGCCTCGTTGCAGTACAAAAAAATCAAGAGTGCAGAGTTTCCAAGCAATACCTGTGTCAGGTGAGTTTTCAAAGACTGCGTGGTAAATTCCACGTCAAAAGAGAAAGCTCAAATACCTGCAAATGCTTTCCCTACGTGTCAACCAAGACACTTGTGGTTGTTAGCATTGTATCATGTTTCTCTCCGGATCACTTTATATTACATACCGTGTTTATTTACTTTGCAGGTAGCTAGTGTGATATGTGGGATCTCAATTATCGCCCTCACGGTTGTCAAAGGGTATAACGGACTTGTGGTATTCACTTGGGTTTACGGTTTTTCCCTTGGAGGCTACAATTACTCTCTTAAAGTGTACACCTACGAGAGAGTGCGAGCCAGGCACTTTCCCCGTGCCTGGTCTTTCGTACAATCCTCTCAAGCCATTCCTATTTTCATAAGTACTCCGTTAGTAGGTGAGTTATGGTTGTGGTCACTTCACTTTCTGTGTACTAAAGGTTTTATGACGCACAAATTACGAGTACTGCTTTATTATTCCAGGCTACATGGATGTGAGTAGGAGGACTGGCTACTACATGTCTGCTGCTGCAGCATTCATTGGGTCTCTCTGCCTTTTCTTGACGGATGTTAGAAGAAGACGTCTTTCACGGAGAAAAGCCAATAACAGTTCTATGAAAACGTATGTGCTAATAGAATATAGGCCAACCATTAATTGCTTTTTTCTGTGATTGATATCTTGGGATATTTCTGTAACAGATGCAGCACATCTGAAGCAACTCAGTCGCCAAAAATGCGAAGACTTTCTTTCGCGTTTCCTGTGGAGCCGATGTCTCCACATGTTCAATCCAAACACGACTCAGGTGACGGCCAAGGAAGCGCTATGGATCCTGCGATGCTATCTAAAGAACTAACTTGTATTTCTGAAGAAGGCTTGGCTGAGATTGACTTTCAGGTATTATATCTTTTTAAAGACAATTTCCTCTATTTTCACCAGAGATAAGTTATTTTTACATAAATCGATCGACAAGTGTCAACAGAAGAGTGATTGATGACTTTTCTACTTTACCTTTACACAGGACATTTACTTTGACGATTGGGCAGAGTATCTCGGCGGAGATTGCATAACTTCATGCAACAAAGTTGAGAACTGCTTGGCTTCTGAATACGATCCGGATTTTTCACTTCTTCTTGACAGAAGAACAAGACGCTGGTCCAGAAACAGCATCCCTTTTCCTGGAATGGGACCCAGCACTGGAGGTGGCACAGGAAATATGTCTAGTCATTCTCATCTGCTGCCAAATACGACGGAAGGGGCTTTTGGAGAGACGCTAAGAGTTCCTCCACCCACCATACGAGAAATTCCTGTTTTCAGGAATCATCCTTGGATAGCCAACAGACCTTCACATGCTCAGAGATCAATCACTGTTATTGATGAGGCGTCAGTCTAAAGAAATCAACGTGAGCATCTTGACAGTGGTTGGTACTTCATGTGTTATGTCACAGGATAAACAGATTTTGAGAATCCACGTTGAGTGAGATAAGGACAATATGCATGAGTAGTTTAGTTGTGGAACAAAATAATTGCAAACAAATAATGTCCTTTAAGAAATACTGTGTAGTCATATTTCTTCAGCTGAAGATGTTCTTGAAAAAGCTGATGGAGAATTCAAAAGGCTATTTATGTACCTGCCCGATATTGGCAAGTAGTTCTATTTCTATTACTAAGTTGAAGAGAGTATGAGAGAGTATCTTAATTGGTGATGAGTTGGATTGGAGTACTTACTTCGTGTGGAGTGACCTCTTTATGACTGAATCTATTCATAATGCAAATGCTTTCATAGGCGATTTATGAACAAAATGCAATTAAAGCAATATAATGTTAATTAAACGGAAATTGTAACAGCATTTGTACTCTGGCATAGTGTCATAAACATTCGTCCAATATACATTTTACCCAGCCTGCAGCGTCACGCAAACTTGATACTTACCGTAGAAAACAGTTCATGTGACATTGTGGTATGAAATTAATTAATTATTATTGCATACAACAACAGATTTGCAGATTTGCAGATTTTTTATACCGAAAACCGAATGAATGAAACAATCGACGAGAAAGCCGTAGCCGCCGATAGCGAACGTTGGAACTACCGTATTTCCCTTGATATTCGCACCCCTGGTTTAATACACCCCCCTGATTAATACCACCCCCATTTCGGACTGTTTGAAACAATAAAGCCATCCCCAGAATAGTTTTAAACTAACCTAAGTTCTACATAATGTCATTACTCTGATCCCATGTCCCATTATAATCCCATATTACACATCATAAACTTGTGTACCATATTTTGTGATGGAAAACGAAGAATTATCACCTGCATTTTTGACACCTAAGTTTAGGCCAACTCAAGGAATTTGTTATGAAATCTGGATTGTTTTGCTAAATAAAGCTATAAACTTTGAGTTGAAAATATAATCACACCCCCTTGATAATGCAGCCCCCTTAATAATACCACCCCCTTTTCCAAAGGTTAAAATAATAAAGCCGCCTGTGCGATTATCAAGGGAACTTTTATTGTCTTTAAAAATGTTGGAAACTTGGAGATGAGTGGCATTAAAATCCTTTGAATGTATAATTCCATAATAAATAATTTTCGAAGTCTAAAACCACAACGTATAATTATATGCTAAAAGTAAAAAGTAGCCCGTACAACGCACAAGGGTATCTACCCAAATACTTGGAGCCCTGTATACATAATTTACCTGAGTCTGTCGACGGTCTGTCGACATACTCTTTTAAAACGTAGCCTGTACAACGCACAAGGAATTATCTCTACCAAAATACGTGGAACCCTGTATGCATAATTTACCTCAGTCTGTCGACATACTCTTTTACAGCATGGCCGGGCGAAAAATAAAAAGTAGCCTGTACAACGCACAAGGGTCTCTACACAAATACGTGGAACCCTGTATACATAATTTACCTGAGTCTGTCGACAAACTATTTTACAGCATGGTCAGGCAAAAAGTAAAAAGTAACCTGTACAACGCACAAGTGTCTCTACCCAAATACGTGGAGCCCTGTATACATAATTTATGAGTCTGTCGACGGTCTGTCGACATACTCTTCTACAGCACGGCCATGCGAAAAGTAAAAAGTAACCTGTATAACGCACAAGTTATTCGGTGTCTACCCAAACACGTGGAGTGCTGGAGCCCTGTATACATTATTTACCTGAGTGTGTCGACGGTTTGTCGACATACTCTTTTAGAACATGGCCAAGCAAAAAATAGTAAGTAACCCAAAGTAAAAGTAAAATCATACAGATTCTGTGTCGAAAACGGAAAATCGGAGAATGAGACCTATAAGTGTGGCTCTTTCCCTCGACGCTCTTCGACGAGTAGGTGGTTACATTCCACGATGCTAAGTGCCGCAGTTACTTCCAGCATGTGTAACGAAAGTTCCTATATAGAGACAGAAATAATCATCATTTGAGTGTTGGCAAATAAATTATGCAACAAACAAATGTTGATTAATAAATGCATTGAACGGCTACATTGAAACATTTAAAATCATTAAAGCCCCTTTGTAATGCATAAAAATGTTGGTGAGGCATATGTGCAAATTCGAGACAACTGACAAAGTACACGAATGTAACTCGCAAGCGTCAGATTCGACATATTACTCAATAAATCCCCCGAATTGTCACACAGACTTCCGCATAACGAACTCGTATAAAAGGAGAATTCCACGTCTAGATACGTACAGTCTCATTCTCATTTGAGTTAGTAGAGTCAGGGGAATCAGTTCCCGAATTACCTGATTACAATCGTTCCATTTAAGATATTTCACTATTCCAGCAAACTTTTCAAATTTTACGAACTCCAAATATGTCGATCAATTTCGTACGCTTTCTCGTTGGTGTTGTTCTACTTGCCAACGTAGAGCTTGTCCATCCCCATCCGGCTGCAGGTAGAATTTATGCAAATATTTTCCCCTCAAATGTTGGATACATGTATCATCTACTTTCAAATTATATAGTCCTGCAAGCAAAGGAGAACAAGACAAGTAGTATCACATCAATACCTACGGCCAATCATGGGTAAAATGATAATTGTACTATTTTTGTATTCGAAATTTTTCAGTAAAATGTGATTCCGATTTCTAGCAGAACAGTTAAGGAAAATGCACAGGGGTTGGATTCCACTAAAGTTGGGGGTAAGTTGACTCACCGTTCCTTAAATTACCTCATTCATCTGTCTTTATCGACCGATTAATTACAGTTCACTCTCTGGCAGAAGTTCCGTTAAAACCATTGCGACTCCGACGAAGCATTCACCTTCCATATGGGTAAAACCAATATTTGGTCGAAAAGGTGAAGCTTAATTAAGAAACTATTTATTTGACCAACACCACTTTTCTCATATTTTTCAGGAAACGAATGTCTGACCAACCAATAAAGGACTTGCAAGCGATTTTATCAGGAGACTACAAAGGAAACAAGGATCTTCTTCGACTACTCGCCACTTTCGTTCCCAATGATAAAGTTTACGACCCATACTACAACGATGATGAGGACGTTATTGACTTGGTTTACTATGGAAAGAAGCCCGGACAGGTTGAGGGAGTCTCCAAATCAGTTCCAGTTTCCCCGTTGTCTGACACAATTTCATTGATGAGGTCTGGAATCGGAAGTCCTCTGGCTATGCCCTTAGATGACGGTGAAAGTAGGTAGGAATAGATCTGAACAACGAGGTACATTGGGAATTAATTTTGAAGGATTAAGATTGTCAATGGGATTAACATTCTAGGCGAAGACGCTTTACCTCTTCAGTCCAATAGACTTATGATCAAGCACACAAATCCTCTTGTCCCTAATAATTCTGCTTTCTACAAACGATCACTCTCAAATAATAATTCCCCGGAAAGGATTCAGTTTTCTATTGTGAGTTCACAAGTACGAGAATTAATGTCTCTGGCCTGTAAGCCAAATCCTACTTATCAGAATTAAGTTAATCTGTACTTGTTTGTCACAGCTTCCTGATGGGAGACTTGCTTTAATTCTTCGTGGACCTGATGACAACAATCGTTACATTTTGCTTTCACTCCCTCAGCACTTCTTCAGCAATGGAATACCTGTCATCCAACGAGCTGTACTTTGAATTTTCCAAGTGTTTATCTTGGAATGATGGAATCAACAAGGATAAATCACTTTTGAATTTTTACTCATGTTGACGTAGAATAGGCGAAGTAGTTCACCTTCACTAGTATTGCATTCTGGAAAATCACAAAAAAATCTACATTATACTAGAAATACTAGTCATACTAATTGCATACTATGCACCAATTCAGCTTTCTCAGAACAATAAACATCATAGAATGAAACTTGTAATGAGACTTGGATTTTTTTGTTCTGCATAAAACCGAATTTACTGCTTGAATTTGGCATGGCATATTTTTACCACACTACATTTGCTTCAAACTGTCTTCATGAAGGATTAGTTAATCATTAATTGACACTTTACCTGTTCTGAAACAATTTTATCATGTCTGTTTTCAATAAAAGACATCTTCCTCATTCAAACACTGAAGTCAGTTGTGGTGTAATTTCAGTCATCTGTATTCTTGCCGTGTAATCCGATCTCACTTGAAATCATGTCAATCCTATGTTTAGCTCTCTCATATTTAATTCCTAACAACAAGTTGCCAAACCGCATTACTTTTCTTTGTAAATCGGATTTAAACTGTTCTGGGGTCTAACATGAGAGGCACTGGGATAACATTAGTAGCTTTCATTGAATTACACAAACAATGTGAATGTAATACCACCGTCCTTTATAAATATGAAATAAAAATAGGACTTCTCAAAAACAAGCGGAGGAGAAAAGAGTAAAATAAACCCAAAGACGCAGTTTGCTTTCACCGTATTATTTACTTGATTCTCTCATTATCTCAGCATGCTTTCATTCAATGATACTCCGAATTCACAGAAAATGATGTAGTCAAAATTAAATAGTTCAGACATAATTGACGAAATATCTCCTGACTCCTGACGCAGAAGCGCAGCATGATTATTTTCAGCCTTCTGCTTGAGTTTAATCTGTTTTCCTAATTCGACTGTATTGTTGAATCTTTAGGTATTTCCTTTCATGGTTTTTCTCGCATCCTTTGAATCCCTTCCCTGCTTGTATGATTCGCGTCCTCCTGGCCCGTAGCTATCGAATTCTCTCTTTGTCACTCGACTTTGAAGTCGACTTATTGGCCGCATCCTCTGGACATTTCGAACTGCAGACGAAGGCGAGCTCCTCACAGCGCTTCCCCTACATTACGTTTTCATTGAACATGAAATACTTCACAGATAGCGACTTTAATTAAATGATGATTTCACCTGGAGGCGTTAGGATCTCTGGTGTCCGTATTACTGGGGCGTGTTCCTAATTCAGTTCCTGGACTACTTGAGTAAGCTGCTGAGTAGATTGAAGCCATATCGCTAGATCCAGGCTTAGTCTCATGATGGGCTGCTCCAAACTTACTAGGCTTGTAATGCATCAAATGAGACAAACCAATTCCATGGAGCAGACGATACACCGTAGGGGCTACTTGTTGATGCTGTGCCACCAACCTTTGGAGCATAACTATGGCACTCTATAATGTAGAAAGTTGTTTAGGAAAGTCATTAGAAAATGCTCGGAAAGTTTCAAGCACAGGTAAACATTATAATTAAGTAAAAACCAAAATAAGTTACAAAAGTAATCATTAGTTTCGCTTACATCTAATTTCGTCATTGTCAATCTTAGTTTTAAATCCCACTGCATGAGTTCTCCTTGATCCTTGGGTAGCGTACTTTTAATTTCCCTCAAGAGTTTGTGGCACATTGCAGACCATCGGTCTATTTTCTCTCTCTGACGAGTCTGTTCGTGCTCTAATTTTTTTGACAGCATTTCCTTCACATGAAGCAGCTGAGTAGTTCCACGGAGATCTTGTTCCTTATTTCCTATTTGCTGTGACAAGTCTTCAATTCGGTCGCGAAGTAATTCTCTGTCTTTCGAGGCTCGATTTCGCCGCAGTACTATTTCTTCTTCTTGTCCTGTCAATGATTCCAACTCTTGCCTTTCTTCAGCTGCAGAGGGAGATTACAGAAATCACAGATTACATCGTGCAAACGTGAAAGTGTGAGAATGTCTTGTAAATGAATATTTTAATCATACAGCATTCTTCTGCAGGTGACAAACTGTCTTTCAATGAAGAATTCGAAGCATTCATTATTTGATATACATTCATTAATCCTTCGAGTTCTTTTTCAGCTTGCGCCACTCGAGCTTTCCAGACTTCGACTTCTCTATTGAAATGGAAATGCACGAATTCATAGTCACCATTCATTGGAAGTTTTTAAGTAGATCTGTAAACTCACGTTTCAAGAACTTCTCTCTCTCTGGCAAACTTCTTGATTTGGTATGTTAGGCTTTGCTTCTCAGGGTCAGATGATTCAGAAGCAGCCATGAGTCTTGTCATCATGTCAAACCTGTGAAATTGTGTTTTTAACAAGTTTTGTATTGATGAAGAACGAATTAACGCAGTTTAAAGATTATTCTTCCTACCTCCCCTTGAGAACATAAGTCCTGGTTTCCAGCTCTCCTTGTTGGACCCTCAACTTCGAAATTGCTACATTCAAGGCTTTCTGTCTTGAAAGGTTGAGACTTTTGTGATTTTCTATCTCAGCTTTTCTTTCTTTCACTGCCTGAATAATTTTGTAATTAGTTTATCCTTCGAACAGAAATATAGGAATTTTTAAAGGTTACCCAATAAATTGTGTTTCGAATTTCTGCCAACCCGAACATGTGCTGTTTCTCAGAACCCATCGCTTCCACAAGCCTTTTGAGGAAAACTCGTTCTAAACTTTGCTTCACCATTTCATTGTTCTGTTCTTGAATAGATTGGGCCATAATTTTCTCAAGCCTACAAACAACAGGCGAAGATTAAACGTAATGATCTTAACTGACAAATTCAATATAATTAAGTTATTGTCCAATACCCGTGGGTGTTCATGTCGCATTGTTGAAGCTGAGCTTCTAACGAGGCCAACTCATTTCTGTATTTCCCCAGATCATAGTTACATTTAGAATACATTCGTCTCGTGTGTTCCAGTTCAAAGGAAATAAACTTCCTGTCCTTTACCACAGCTTTCTCCACTTCTCGTAATTCTCTAAGCGTATTTTGCATCACAAAATATTTTGGATCTATTTGCTGGTTTGTCATCCTATTAATTCTGTTTTCTAGGACGCTACATTCTAAATCGAGTCTGTAAATAGTACCCGACCGCTTTGCAACCTATTGTCAATAAAATAATAACAATTAGATCAAAGTATATCGGAAGAATCAAACCAACTCGTTAAGGTATTAATTGTTATTGAAATCTGTAATAATCCTTACATAATCCAGATTGGCAACCTCTTTACTATAACAAGTCTCCAAATGAGTTCGAACTCTCGATATTGTTGTGTCAAACAATGACATCTGAGCATATGCCGAAGTCTTATTGTTACTTTGTTCCCAAAACCTCTGTTTTATTACATCCATCTCTTGAATCAATTTCTCGTGACCTTCTTCCTCTCGATCAAGAATCCTTTCTAATTCTGCTGTTCTCGTTGTAGCATCCGATCTTCCCAATTCCAATTCTTTCAATTTCTCCATCAGCTCCTGCACAAGCATCAACGCTTTCTTCGTCTTCTTATTTGCGAGCTTCAACTCTGCTTCAAGTCTTGTAAACGCTTCCATCACAGATTTCATTTGGTTGTATGCACTTTGAACTTCTACTTGACAAAGTAGACATGAATCTTTCGTCATTGCGACAACTTCTTTTTCGTCATTGATGCGTTGGCGTATTTCTGAAATTCTACACGAAACATAGTTTCCTTAATGAGCTTTTCCTCAAATCAAAATTGACTTTACAAAAACATGAAAACTCTGTGAAATTGTTTCTTGTTTTACTTTCTATCAAGTTCTGAAAGATTTAATTCAGTTCCTCGAATCCCACATGACTCCATCTTTAATCGTCGCTCACTTTCTACAATACTTTCTCCAATGCTGCGAAACTCTTTCTTCGCTTCAAAGTACTCCTACACATTTTTACAAGGCCACTTTTAAATTAACGAATCTCAGTGGGGAGTATCAACTTAATAAAATTACATCTGCCACGTCTTTCATGTCAGCGTCTTTATCGCCCATCGCTTGGATTGTAGTAGTCCACATTGCAATCATGTCCAATCTTTGTCTATGCACTTTTCGGAATTCTATGCAAAGCCTGTCAAACTGTTCCTGGTATTTTGCAGTATTCATAGCTTCAAAGTCAAGTTGGTGTCTCAGCTCTTTCCTCTTCGCTCCAAGATCTACTTTTGCATCTTCCAGTTCCTAAAAGACGTAAGTGGAACACAGGGAGATTAATCAAGTGGAATTGTGTGGGCGAGATTACTACGTAGACCGATATGATTAATCTTATTTATGTCCAAAGTTGTTTTCGTTGTAATTTGTAAATTCAATACCCGAATACTTTTACAGTCTTCCTCATTCAATCTTGTCACATCAGAAGAGATCTCGTTGAAAACTCTCAGCCTTTCATGATACTCTTTGAGTGCTTCTGAATCGAATTCGATTTGATCTCTGAGCTCTACGACTTTTCTTAGTCGATGGTCCATGTCTTTCTACGTGGAATTTATTAATTGAGCACAAGTTGCTTATTGTAAGTAGCATAGTTTTCTGAGAGTCTTTTGAGTGGACGTTTTACCTGAATCACATAACACCTTCGCTGGCAATCTTGAAGAGTTTTCTCATAAATGGACTTCTCCCTGAGTGTGCTTGTAAGCATTCTCTCAGCGTTGGAGAATAAAGTCTTTTCTCCCTCGAAAATGGCGACTTTGTTGTTTAGGAGTCTCTGAAGTGGAAAAGTTGAGAGAAGTCGTAAGGTTGCTTTCTCATAATATTGGATATCAGAAATCAGAATGTTTGTAAGCCTTTGGCATTAGCAGTATATCAACATACGCGGACACATTGAATGTCTTCCTGAATTGATCCAATTCCCTTATCCAAGCTTTCTGCGTGCTCTGTGTTGTCTGTTAGCTCGCTTTGAAGTGCCAAAATCTTTCGTTGTTTTAAGTCAAGCTAAAATTAATAGAGAATCCGTTGTGAGTATAAATACGGAAAGCATTAGCTAGGAAAATTAATACAAAATTACAGTTTTTTCGAGTGCTTGATTTTCATCGTTCGCAAATGGAATACGGACTCCCGATCCCCAGCCTAATTGCGATAGGAGTTTGCCACATCTGTCTTGAATACTTTGGCTAATTGAGTTGGGATGTTGGAACTTCGCGTTGAATGGAGGACTAGAATCAAACTCGTTTTCTTGGGTGCTTCCTTCTAACTGTTGGGCAAAGGTTTCCTGGCTAAATTCATCTCGCTGCATTAACTCATACTGCTCCAGGTCTTCTTGCAGCATGGTTTATTTTTATGAAAAAATAAGCAAACAATTCTAACAAAATATTTGCATGAAAAATAATATAAATAGAATAAAGAACGGCAAACGCCGAAGCTAAAGTAGTGAAAGGTGTATTCATAGCCTGAAGCAGTTGATAGAGACAGAGTTTCTTTAGTGATACACCACATCTTCCCAGAGTAACGGAAAAGTGATCTTCAGGACATCTTTCCATTTCACAACTAACAAGTTCTTGAGCAGAAGAGAAAGTTGGGAATCATCGGTAACAGATAGAGATAGGGGTAAAAGCGCAAGGGAGTTTGGTTCCTCATCTATGACACACAGACACAGATTTCTACATGCCCAATATTCACTAGAAACATCATTTAGAGTCTCAGAGTCTGCATATTGTTAAAAACGCCTCGTGAATAAATACATGCACGTACTTGTTACAAATAGTTACAGTAGAATTGTTGACATAAATGTTGTTTGATATTTAAGTATGAGTTTCTAATCCTGCTCTTCCAGTTCTCATATGCACACATGTCTGTCATGCCTCATGCCTGTTATGTCCCAGTTTATTAATGGTGCATAACAATATCCACATAAAAAGACAGGCGATTGAAAAATACAAATATTGCATTATGTATTTCAAAGGTCGTAACAAGCTATGGACGCACAACACAATGCCTTCTCGATTGGAAAGCTTAGTTAAAAGGATTTGAATTGGTTAGGTGCTGTAATCAAACACAACAAAAAGTTATCGGTCACTGTTATTTTAGTTAGGTAAATAAAAGTTAAATATTGATTTTGTACTAGTTTACAGATGGATCTGTAATAAAAATAAATGTCAATGATTGATTACCTACATAATAACACATTCATTCCAATGTTGCACTTCAATTGTTGTCTGACAAGCTTACCAACTAGTCTGTAATTACTCTCTATCGTTAAAATTGTTTCACAAAAATTGCAGAATCATGAGTAGATTCATCATAATAGCGTTTGCACTTCAACTTCTGAGTTTTGCAAATGGAGCAAGTATTATGTTCTTCATTGGGTACTATAATTAAACCAAAATCCTTGAATTTTTAAGAAATTAACCGAACTTAAATTTGTTCCACAAATATCTTGTAGGATCTCATCGTACAGCCATAAGACAGGAACTCTTCCATTAGCGGAGAAACTTGCCCAGCGAGGTCACTCGGTTACTTTTGTGTCACCATTTCCATCGAAGAAACCTCATCCGAACATTACAGACGTTGTTCCAAATTCATTACGGGAATGGGTATCACGAAGCAGGCAAAACAAAAACTCACTATTCTACAAGAAAAGAGTCGAAGGGACTTTAGAATACGGTTGGTTTAAGCATTTCGACTCAGCCGAACGAATGTGCGAAACCCTTCTAAGTGATTCACCTTTTACTGAATGGCTTAGCCAGTCGAAATTCGACTTGATGATAATTGATGGCTTATGTGGAGATTGTGCCTATGGAATGTCGTACAAAATGTCATCAAAAGTCATCCTGTACAGCACTTCAGCTCTTTACCCGTGGCATTCAGAGCCGTTTGGTTTTTCTATTGAAAGTTCCTGGATTCCTGACGCAGTTTTTCACAATCCTGTTCCACCGTCTCTTTATCACAGAATTATTTCCACCTTAGTGCCACTTTACTTCAACTACCTGCGAGAGTATCACTACTTCCCGAAGTTAGAGGGACTTTTCAGAGACAAACTGAAAATAACTGATATGCCAGCCATCAAGGATTACGAGAGAAACAATGTCAGCTTGATTATAGCCAATCAACACTTTGCAGATGATTATCCTAACCCACTTCCCCCAAATATCATCAGAATTGGAGGAATTGTTTGCGATCCTGAACCAGAAAATCTACCATCAGTATGAATTAAAAGTTTTTATGAGCAAATCTTCGCTACTTCCTGTGTAATCAAAGCTCAAAAGTCTCTTATTTGTTTAACAGGAAATTTTAGACTTTATCAACGAGCCCAGCAGTGAAGGTTTCGTTTACGTAAGTTTCGGAAGCTTCGTACAATTCTCTACCCTCCCACACTTTGTTTTCAACGCTTTTGTAAAGACATTCACCAAGTTTAAGCACCTCAGATTTCTTTGGAAAGCAGATGCTGAGTTGGTAGCAAACAACACATTTGCGAAGAATATTTACGTAACTTCTCAATGGATTCCTCAGCAAGCTGCGCTAGGTATTTTGATTTGAATGATAAGAATACTCCCGAGATATTTAGCGTGAAGGATCGGTTACACAAAAAATTCCATTGTGTGCATTCCATTTGTTTTGGTTTCAAATGAATGACCTTGTTTTCATCAACATTTGGTTACAGCTCATCCAAAGATCAAAGCATTTGTAACACACGGCGGAATTTATGGCATTCAGGAAGCTCTTTGTCACCCCGTTCCACTTATTGTTTTCCCAGTATT
>JAQGAD010002561.1:0-13056 GCA_034696625.1 Isotomurus palustris
TTATTAATGGAACAGAAGTCGATATAGAATTAATTAATTGCAATTAATCTACAATTAAAGTTAGAACTACGTCGCCAATGGCGCTGACTACTGACTGAGGAGACTGAGAAGTGAGAACTGACAGAGCGAGAAGGGAGAATTGTGAAAACGGGACTTAAGGCGCAAATGACCTGCTCTTAAATAGGCTCAAGTGAAAGACAAAGGACAAAGGACTCTAAAGTTGCCATTCTTGGGAACCTGCACATTCTGTGAATTCACTCCCATTAATTTTTAAGAAACTTTTTACCTGTCGCAGTTGAGAAATGCGAAGTTAAAATTACACATATTAAAGTGGACAGAAAGGTTTTGGTTGCCATCTTTAGTTTTAGAAGACTGAACTTAAGTAGCTTGCTTGTAAATGCTATGTGGATTAAGACAGGACTGTAAGAACAATTGTGAATGAATAGAACACTCTTCTTGTTCTTGTTAGCACAGAATGATTGTACATGAATGCATTTCGAATTCTATAGGAGGCCACGATGTTTCATATTACGTAAAATAATAAGCTACAATTCCAAATAATAGAAAGTTCCAACATGGCAAGGAGATATCGGCAGCTCTCCATCCACTTTTCTACGAATCCACAATGCATACTTAAACTTTAAACTTTAAACTATTGGCTTCTGTCCAGGAAATACTGAAATGACAAACATAACTTTGATGTGCTCCATATTGTATCATACACAGTCTGCAGCAGATTGAAATACCTTCAAAGCTTAAAATTTGACTTTATTCCGCTTTCTTTATTTTAAACATTATCATCACACAAAAATACAAGTATATAATATGAACATGAAGAGTACCAATCGAGTAATACTCATTGAATATCTTGGTCAACGCATTTTCAACAAATGTTTCATATTTGACGGCTAATTGATAATTAATCAGATCAATATATTTGTAATGATGTGATTTCTTAAGTTCACAGTAGCGATGAAGCACCAAAAACATATTTTAACGGTCTCAACATAAGTCTTCAATTTCAACTGATATTCATATTCGATATTCTCGTAAATTATTTCAATTCGAATGAACTACTTGCTAAAACATATCACACTGATGACCGCGACCGTAGGGATTTTCTCCAAATATCTAAACTAGGTAAACTAATAGGAGCTATTTAAAACTACTATGGATTTGATACATAAATATCTTCAACAGTATATATTCCTTCCACTACTTGAATTCAGACGATTAAATCTCCCAGCTCTATAAATATGTACAAGTACAACTAGCTGAACTCGTAAGTATTCAAATGTTAGATTCTAATAAACACTTAATTAAATCATACTGTCAACTGTTTGTAATTTCTATTTATAATTTAAACAGTGAACTCCGTTTCCGCAACATTCTGCATGCGTGCTTAACGCTATTAACTAACTAAATTGACAAGCCACACCACACCTATATATTATTATTATTATTAGAAGATTCGTGGCACAACAACTATGGCTAGGACATCAGGACATCATAGTAAACCTCTAAATGTGCTCTAATTCTAATACGGAACATCTAATCGATAAATCGACACCCTACTTTTGTTGTTGGTATTCAATCGACTCGCAGATACAAAGCAAATTGTACGGGCTGATGTTGATGGACGATATTTGCATATAGTTCCGCATTTAGCGTGTGTATTAAACTACAGGACGAATAATTGTATTGATTGAGACTTTTGAACTCGAAGCTCCGAAGGCAAATATTACAAAGGTTTGCATACAAAATTATAACAAGGACAGTTTTGACAATTAAACAGTTTACAAAGACCAGTAGTGAAATTGACAGAGACTCTCCAATACTTTCCATATTATATTCTTCCATCACCTCATAGTTGGTTCCCACACACACGAGAGACATTTTGTCGGATGATCTTGATTCTCATCTCACTCAGATTAAGCTACTGGCCCTAAAAATTAAAATTTTAAGGCAATTCGTACCTCTCCAAACTACAAATTGACTATTACATTCAATATATATAAATATTCAAGTACACAATACCCATGAATACAAAGCTGTAGCGCTGGTTCCACGATATTTAAAAATTGATAGAGTTGGTGTATCACAATTGAGTCAAACGGAAGTGTACTCTGATTGAGAGCAATTTCAAATGACACGACAAGCTTTGCATAACCAGCACACACTGAACGAGAACACTTAATATTGCAATCACGAACCGATGAACATGCACACGCGTTGCTTAAAGTTAATCTGCTGCAACACAAACGCAAAAAGAACGGCCAATATAATATTGAACAACGTAGCTAAGTATGTTTCTACTGTAGACGATGGAAAAACTGAAACTAACATGTGAATATTTTAAGTTATCCAAGAAGACTGCAGTCCATGAATTTGGTGAGTTACTCGTTCCTCCATTCTCAGATCATTTAGAGAGACATGCATGAGAAAAGATTCCTTGTGAGCAATTTACACTTCCTTTGAGATTTCATTTTTGTCAGATCCATCGATCCAAGGTTGATTTTGCAGGTGGATATCCATCCGCATCTCTCTCATCCAGGAAAATCACTCATTCTTCAAACAACTACTGCTTATGGTTCTAATGCTATTTTAAGCTTTTCCCCCGGTATTTCCAGGAATCAAAGAAAACTTTTGCAATTTTACATAAACCTACTCTCTGCTGTGTAACTGTTAGATCTACAATGATTAGTCTCACACACAACATAAAGATAAAAATCCCATACAACTTTGCAGTTCCACACACTACACACACACACAGCGATCGTTACTGGAACATTGAGCTAGTAGTGTATTTATAAATGTATATAGTGTAGTAGATATTAATAACGACAATCCAGGAATTAAAAGTAACACAATTTAAATTGATTATCTCAGGTTCTAAACTGCTGCGAGAGCTCACTTAAACTGATGAAAATGTTTGCACTTTCAACTTTGCAGAGAGAGAACGGACGTTGATTTTTCACACAGTCTGATTGAGAAGGTTGAGACGATTTTAAAAGGTGGGATTATTACTGGAAAGTTTTGAACGAATCGATTAATAAAACAAAATATAACATAAGACTTATATGTATTAGTGAATTTTTTAGGCTAGCGATAAGCAATCAATCGTATTATAGAGTTATTGGCAAGTGTGGTTAGTCAAAGAGATGCTTTTAAACTAATTTAGTAAGAAATAGTTTAGATTTTAGTTAAGGAATTTTTAAAAAGAGAGCAGTTTGTAGTTCAGGACGAAGAAAATCTCATGGACAAATTGTAAAGATAGTTTTGGCTTGGATAGTTTGCTTATAAGAGAACCTAATATTGTTATTATCAACTGAGGATTCTAAGTATATAATGTGTATGTGTATGGCTATCAGTATTTTATTGCAATGTCTTACAAAGTGTGATAGTTTCGGTCCAAGCGAGCTTTGTAGAATCGCCAGATGATGTATCCGAGCGCACTTAAGGCCAGGGCGAAAACTATCCCACCTGAATTACAAAATACAGTCAGTAATTTATTAATACTTGCTTCAATTGGTCTCAGAGTTAATTTGTGTGGGTGTTTTACCGAAGAAGGACCAGGCTGACCATCCTCCAGACTTGGGAGCAGGTGTCGGAGTGGGGGTGGTTGTGTTAGGGGAAAGTGTCGTTGGGGAAGGTGTGGTGGTTGAAGTCCCATTCGTCGTTGGAGGCTGAGTTGTTGTAGAAGTTCCGTTGGTGGATGGTGCTGCAGTTGTTGTAGTTGTAGATGTTCCGTTTGTTGAAGTTGTGGGTGCTACTGTCGAAGTAGTAGTCGTTGAATTGGGTGTAGTTGTGGGAGCTTCTGTTGTGGTGGCTAAATTGCGATTTCGAAAATACTTTGATTATCTCTCATTCTTTCATAAAATATCATTCAGCTTGAGTACGTACTGCTTGGAGGAGTTGGTGATGCTGTTCCAGGTACTCCATGCTCGGCTTCATCACCTGTAATAATTAAACCGAATTACATAACAATTCCGTCAACCTTGCAGACTTAAAGGAAAATGGACTGTTCAAATGTTTTTGGTCATACAATCTTGGGTGCTTGTAGCAAAGTTTCCTCCTTCAGATGGAAATGATTTCTTCTGCTGGCAGAAAGTGCCCACAGGTGTACTCATGAATGTACATGTTTTATCTTTATCTGCGGACACCTTCTGCAAAACACAATTTGTGCAATTTTTCTGCAACTCTAGACGGGCGCAAGGATCTGGAACTGGAATCATAGAGTTTTAAAATTCATCCCAGCAATATTTAAGATTGAATTGCAATCCCAATATCTGGCTTACCATCTTCCGCCACAACGAATATCGAAGCAAAGACCAACACAATAAATCCAACAGAGTAGGAATAAGCCATTTTGAAAGTTATTCTGATGGTATACGTAGTCTTGAGCTCAGAGCTTCCGGCGATCTCCTTTCTGCACGGTTATCTGAAACAACCAAAACACATTAGATTTAGACACTTACATATTGGTGTCTACGTAGAATATCCTGTTCAATCCATCTACTCTATTATGACTTTTCTGACTGAGTTTCAGAAGTCAAAACCTTATCAATTTCTAGGTGACTATGACTGAGCAAACCATTCGGACATGGACCTTATTCAGCGTTTCCTCCAGGTAAACCAGGTGTAACCCACACAAACGAAGGAAGAGGTAAAAGTGAAACACTCAACTTTGTTCGTGAACTTCGTGAAAGTAACTATACTGAGGCAAGTTTTAGTGTAGCATATGTTTTAGCTTGGCTCTGAAAGAAGACAGGGAAGTTTGCATGAAACTCGAACGAGGACTTCTATGACATGAAAGAGCTGACGAAGGAACAATTCAGTAATTCCGTTTCGTGAGAGTTTCAGAAATACTGGACTAAATAAGTAGAAGCGTAGCGAGACAACAGGTCGATAAATCAATACGAGTTTAGCAAAACACTAGAGTACGTCTTACTAGCCAAGAAGTTCGATTACGTATTAAGGATAATCACTTATCTACCAATTTTTATTGCATTAATACTTACGCAAACCTAACTGGAACTCTGGAACTGAAACCACTATAGAATATGACAAGGACTTCACGATATAATGCACTTCTAGAGTTACTCGAGCTCTAGATACTAGATGAATTGAATTACCGTCTATTTCCACAGTTATTCTATATTTCTTTTTACTTGCAATGTGTCTCATAGAATGTCCCTTGTCATATTAAGTGTAACTCACAAAGTATCAAGCTACGTATACTACTACTGCACTGGTATACAGTCCCACTACTGCACTATCAGTACTTCCTTATGGATTTCCCAATTCCCAAGTTGAAACTCGGTTGTTATTTAATAATGTCCTTGTAAGTAGTGGTGGGCTGTCTTTTGAAGATTATACTTGACAGTTTTACTTATCGATCGGCCCAACAAGGTGACGCGAGGTTCTGCAGGAAACACTATACTCCCTTGAGAAAAATAGTGACCATAAAGGAACAAGGAACAATAATATCAACCGAATTACCTTTAGTTTGTTTATTGTTTGTTTACCTTGAAAAAATTGTTGTTTCAAGATTTGAGTTAAGCTGACTAGATGTAAATTAAGTAAATTAACGTAGAAAACAAAAGCCGCACCACAATATGTCTGAATCCGAACTGATCTGACGTAATAATGGCAACGTATGAGGTCAAAAGTGAGAGTGACGAGAGTTGATGATGATAGTGCAACTTACAATTTCGAACTAACTATTGAAATGCCGTTGCTTGTGCATTGGCAGGTTTTGTGAGAATGTCACTGTTCACTGTAAAAGAGCCCAAGTGAATGTGCCTTGCATACCTTTTGGTTTGAATAGGAATGTAGAAGCTATATAGCGTGATAGTTATTTTGTGTGTATAGGAAAGTGCAATAAGTTAGACGAATGTAGTAACCAATATTAATCAACTCCCATCATCCCACAAGCAGTTTGACTACCTTCTTTCCGTTATCTTCTCTACAGCGTACGTAGGAAGGTTGTTGTTTGCTTTTACTAAGTCTCCGTTCGACCTGATGATGATAATGATGAATGATAAACAACCTTTCTTGTGCATAAAGACTCTTCTGCACAGATTGGATTGCTCCCTGTCTGTTTGAACTTCAATTATCGTTTCATGGAAATTCTTAATGAGGAACGGATTATCCTCTCTACGATACTCTCCACGGTTGTTTTGTCTCTTATGAGACACTGTGACAGTTAGGAAAATACTAAAGTCTCTTTCATGATGACTTGGCTTGAAATTCTACACTTCAGAGATGAGGTTTGCAAATGCGTCACCTCGTCAGCTCCACTGTGTCGCCTGGATTCTAGAACTGAGAATTCTCTAAGGGCATAAATAATACATAATACCAAAGCAGAATGGTTCAGATTAGACTGCTAAGGCGGATTACTGTTGACTGCGGAGAAATACATTAATAAGTATTCAAAGATCAGATTAATATCCACACACACATAAGTCTATGTTGTTTAGATACTAAAATTGTGAGTTTATTTTATGGTTCTAATTTGCCTGATACACACAACATTGAAAGTTTGAAAGGGGAGGAACTGAAATATATTCCAGAATTTCCAGACAATATGTACGGTTCACTAAACATACTAAATTTCACGGACAGATGCTCTTAATTTCAGTTAGACGTATTTAATCTATCAACGGAAACCACACAGCAAGGCAAATGCTTTTCGAACTAAATCTATTCATTAGTTTCGGAAGTTTTGGATGATATAAAACAATGTACGTCATTCAAATCGCATCCTACTATAATGACGGTTTTAATCTCTTCCTGCACAAATACCATTTTCTGTAAAAGAACACTAGGCAATTTTTATGCTTGGTATCTAATCTACCATGTCACACGATTCCTAGCCACAGAACCGCACTACCGCACACGTCGGATCTACAACTGAGGTTTCCCAGAAATCTTTCATGAATGCTATTAGAGATGTATCAGGATACTGAATTTGAATACCACCAATTTTTCAGAAATTACACTACTTCAAATTTAATGCAAACTCCGGTAACCTTCAAACAGTTTAAAACTTCAGTTTTGCGAATCAAATAGACACACAATCTCATACCTCACGTCGCACGTCAAAACTGGACTGGAGAAATACACAATCCCTTCGACTGACAAAATAATTTCTCAATCTTTCACTCCAAATTCCTGTGAATTTTCTAAAATACTGTGAATAGTAAATGAAATCTACTCAACGAAATAAATGTTTTCTTGTTTGACCTTATTGTATGAATAATGAATAAACTACGATATCTACGTGTAGGTGTTTGTCTGAGCTACCAAACCAAATGTTTGAGTAAGCTCTCTGGTTGATCATCCAACAATTCTTTATTGAATTATTATTGTGGACCTAAACAAAATGCATGCACGTCCATGCTTGCATAAATATTCGCACACTACATCAGCAACACTACCTTCAATGGTGGAAGCCTACAAACATTTGCAACATTTGCATACAATCGTTTTAATATTAAGCCTTTTAGAGTTGATGTGTAGAAATTTGAGTGAGTAAGAGTGAGTCTGTCCTTTGTGTATTATATTATAGGTAGTTTTATGTCTGCTCAAGCATTGTTATTACTTCTAAATAATACTTCACAATACTTCACATGGAAATCGGCAGAAGAGGAGCAAAAAGTGATGACGATTAATAAATACTATTAATGTACAACGCTAAACCTCGGTTTGCGTGCAATGCTTCTTTGCTTAAAGGGAGTTTAATGGAGGAAGATTAGCAACGTTGAATGCAGAAGTTACTGTGGTTTGTACAGGTTTAAGCAGCAGCGAAAGGTAAAACTCCCCCTGTTTGCACTTGGCATATGCAAATGCAAAGCTTCACTTATTATTATACACAAACGTACGAAGTGCTGATGTTACCAGGAATTGCAAGTTGACTCACGGAAAAAATCATTTCATCGAAAATTTGAAGGTCTTCTTGTGTCTAAATCCAGTTCTTGCATGGCTCATTGCGAGGAGTCACACTCGATGAAGACTAATGAGAGTGCTAGGTGCAAGCTACAATTACAATAACGCTATTTTTACAGTCTGCCTGTGTGTCTTTACAATCGAGTCTTCATGATCTTCACCTAACAATAAGTACGTCACAAGCACTGGACTTGTATGTACAGTCAAATTCGAGTTATATTATTGTTTTATCTTTGTGAGCCAATTAATTTTCAGCAATTACTTCTATGATATTTAATCCATACGATTTCCAGACAGAAAGCACTTTCCAGAACATGCAAATATTTAACTTACTGCTTACGTAAATATTTACTTGTGTAACAAATATTTATCCATTTCCTAAGTATTCGGCATCGGAAATCAAAAGAATAACAAATAATCAATACTAAAAAGCTAAATAGTTTTGCTTTCACTTACCGACTTTCACTTCCTTTCACTTTATTGCGCAACAGCTTGAGCCCTGTAGACTTTGAATGAGTTTAAACTTTTTGCGATGTGCGAAGTTTGTCGAACTCGCAACAACTAAGATGTTATATTTCGCACAACTGAAAATAAGCTAGTTCGAGCAGGAAGAATGTGAATATTGCAAAGCCCCAGAATAGACTGTGTGTAAAAGATTACGTCCACTTTCTTCCACGAACAGAGATGAACTCAAATTTACCGTTTTACTTATTTAAGATGCAATTTTGTGTTCATTACGTATTAAGTGTGAATTCTTATTGAAAGAAGAGGAGTTTCGGTTGGGTCAGCGTCATGTGGACGAAGTATGGAAAGAACAACTTACAGCGAGATCTGCATGTATACGATGATGTGCTATTCCTTCATGAATTGAATCTTGTGTATCCAACAAGTACTTTTGCTTTCGTCTTAGCCAAACCAGATTTGAGTCCACAGGGATTTTTCTGCTACTCACTAATAGTCCTGTGCTGGTCGTACTACTACGCTCTAGCTGCTTTCCTACTTTACTAGAGACACTTTTGTAGTGCTGGAGTGAATGATGATGATTTGGGAAAGCCCTAGAGTAGTTCAATAGCAATGCTAGTATAGAATATACAGAAGAAGACTTCATTTGGTGGTATAAAGTGTTTCCATCCTCTGTGGTGTAAAACCAAATACGAGGACAAGATTCAGAGTGAGGCAGTCAGAGATGGGGCTTATTTCTCCTCGACAATCACTCGGAAAATGTAATTCTCTCGTCCGAGTGGCTTCTACACAAAGTATATCTTCCCAATATGAAATATGCAATCCACACAAAAAGCATAGGCAGATGTGAATGTGTGTGTGTCCTCAGATTTACATTTATAAATGTTTAAGAGGGTGACAGACCACCACTCTCAATATTGAGAATATTATATTATTGTGTAGAGCATTTTATTTCTCAGATTCTACGGTTGAGGTGACAGAAATGGTGTGAAAATAAATAGTGGAAAGATGCTTTTGTAACAGTCAAATCATAAGAAACTAGAAAACATTTTTTGAGGAGAATAGTAAAGAAAGCAAAACGCAGTAGAGTAGCCTATTTGCATCACGGTAAATATTTAAAGATTCGAAATTCGGAAATAAAAATACCTGTGTCAAGTTTCTGTAAAATAAAACTTGAATTGTTTCAACAGAGCCTAAGAAATATTGAAGAGCAGCAAAAATGATGGACGTAGAGGAAAGAGCGGCTTCTACTTTAGCTAAGTTGGAGTTAGTGAAAGAAATTAAGTAAGTGCAGAAATTTTTATACTTAATAAACATGCAATTTCAATAATTTAATCCTTAATTTAGATCGAAAAATTATGACAGTTTATTAACAAAAAAGTCTATTGCTAATTTTAGGTCGAAGACAATGCAAATGTTGAAAATGAAAGAGCGACTGCTTGACGAAGTGGAATGTTGTCGGAAGGAAGAACGATTTCTACAAGATTATCGAGCTGAAATGGAAATGTTGCTTCAAGAGAAAATGGCTCATGTAGAGGAATTACGCCAGATTCATGCGGACATTAACGCTGTACGTGAAAAGCCGATATATTTAATTAATGCAGTGTACCACTGATGCGTAGACGTTTGGTCGGTGACAATAACAACTTGTCTGATTTAGATGGAAACGGTAATAAAACAATCGGAGCAATCTCGATCCCGAGCGATTGATGCAGCGAAAAGACTTCATCAAGAATTTGGGCCTGTGAAGGCAGAAGTAGATCGACTGCGACAAGCCTGTTTAGGATTAGAAAGACTTCCTGAGCTGCACGAGGAGGAACCATCCTTAATGTCTTCCGAGTTAGTTTAAGCTTTAAAATTAAAGGATAATTCCTGACATCTGGAGATTAAGCTATCTTCACGACCTTAATAATTTATGTTTCTTTTGAATACAGCAGATTATTTGATCAGCTTCCTTCGTGGTCACAACCTCAACGAGACGAGGTCATGCCTGGAATGTCATTCTCACACAATCAACACCAGCCACCTTCTGCTCCACAAGCAGCGGCTGCAGCGTTCATCATGAGTCAAAATCCATTGGCAATGATGCATCAACAGCAACAATCGTCTAAACAGGAAAGACCTCAGCCCCCACATATTCCTGCACACCCCACTGGACCAACACCCCCGTTCAGGTATCAAACGTAATTAGAGCAAATTGAATATATCATATTATAAGAATAGATACTATATAGTTAAACACACTAATCAGAATATCAGCTTTTCTGTAATTTGCGAGTGTTACGAAAGTAAATGGTGTCGAATTCTACTGTGCTCATTCATAATTAATAGACACTTCCGTTCTGTAGTTGATGAAGTTGACATTAAGCTGTATAATGTGATGACGTTAATCATCCTAAAATTATGAAACCAGATAGACTGTGTCAGTCAAATAGACGATTTCTGAAATGGGATTACATAGTTCGAATGAGTAGAGACAGACAGACAGACATGACAGAACTTAAACGATTTTTTGTGTTTCAGGCAACAACCGCCTCCAATGAAATCCTGTCTATCTTGTCACCAACAAATCCACCGGAACGCTCCCATCTGTCCGCTTTGCAAGGCCAAGTCTCGTTCGAGGAACCCCAAAAAGCCAAAGAAGAAAGAGTGAATTGCGAAAGAAAGAGTTGCATGCTCCTTCAGTTTCAGTTGCTTCATCATGTAAAGTTTAGTGAATGACAAAAACCGTCAAATGAACCACGCTGACATTTTGTCAAGGAAAAACTCTCTCTCTCTCATCTCTTCGCCATTAAAGAAGATCAAGGTCAAGCTTTTCTGCATTTACATTACGATAGACAACCGCAGAAGAATGTTGCTGATAGTTGTGTATATAATGTATGTATAGTGTATCATCATTCTTCATTGTACTCTAGTGTATTCACACACGAATACAGGTAATAATGTCTACTAATACAACGTACAACGTACAAAGAGTTCACAAGTCTTCGTATGTCACAATCTTTGAAGTAGTACGATTTCCTAATCTTTGATATGCATCTCATCTTCAAAAGTATTATTCTTAGCGTGGTCTTTTTCACACAGATCGCTTCACTAGGGCGTAGAAACTTTTTGTAATTAATTTTGTACGCTATTGTTTATAAGATGTGTCTAGGATAGAGGATGTCTGTCCGGTCAATAAATGAGATGCAATATTATTATATGCAAAGCGTAGTTTCGATGTAAGAATGACATACCTGTCTGTCTTCAACAATAAAAGCTCGGATGAAAGGTAAACTACTTATGTGAAGATGATGTTCTTCTGAAAGTAAAATAATGTACTCGTCACTCGTAGACAGTTTTTGTAGATCAGTAGAGAGAAAAAGGTAGCTGAATTTGCTGGATCCCATGAATAAAGCACACAACGTGGTTAAGTTTAATTTAGGAAAATTGTTTCTGTGGTTTACCGCTAAAGATCAAGTTTTTTGGACCTTTCATACATTTCATAGCATTCTGTGAAATAGTTAACTTGTCTTGTTCGTGGCTCTCTCAGTCTGTTGAGTCTTCTTGCTGAGAGCGACTGAATCAGTCAGACTGATCTTAAACTATTTCCAATAAAGATGGTGTTAAAAATTTGAGATTTTTCGTGCTAAAAGTGAAACTCAGTTTGCCAAAAAAATTGTAAGATACAAATTAAACCTGTTAATTTATCAGACTGTGTAAATTTTAAAAAGTTAAATGCATATTTACCTTTACAACAAACCAGCCTGAATTTTGTTTAACAAGTATTGCAAACAGTAGAAATGTAATAAAGTAAGGAGATCGATGATAATACTCAATTTACTCGATTCAAATTATTGCCATGAAGTGAATTAAAGAAAGCAAAACACAAAATAGGTTGGGTAATAAATGTGTGTTGCTTTCCAATTTGGAGAGTGTCATAATAAGTTGTGACTGACTGTGAGTGGTGTTAAGTCTGGACGAAGTGCATATAAGAAGAAGAAGAAAGAAGAACCCGACGTCAAATGAGGAGTCCAGTGGGTAAGATTTATGTCCTCCAAATGGGCAGAGACACTAACATAAATTGGATAAAGCATTGCATGAATTATGAGTTTTGCCTTTATGCGAGAGATACGTACACCCATTATGAATAGAAGACAGATTTCGTAGAAGCCAGGCAATTTGCAAAGTACATTTCACAACATTATCTCCTATGAACTTTTATCGTTTCGCTTGAACGGTGTCGCTTTCGCGAGTATATGAACATCAACCGACTTTCTATGAGAGAACTGTTTGAATGGAATATAGAATACGATCATAAGGATTATCGCTTAGCATTACTCACTCAAAACAAATTAGGCAATGAGAGATGACTCCAGCTTTAAGCTTTTTATATTAAGGACCTTCGATCCCCTCCTACAAAAACAAATGAGAGGTTGTTAATTACTGCGAATTCCCATAAAAGACTCTTTCTCATGGGTACTCATTTTACATCCTCCTTCATCGTGAATTTGGGGCACTTTGAGCAACAAAAAGTAATTCATACAATTGCACAACGTTCACATTAATGTGAACTAGTTTCGTTAATTTAATGACCTGTGCTCCAGTTTGTCCATGTCTGTTCATGTTAGTCTGTTTATTTTTTATGTTTTGTTTTTTTCGACG
>JAQGAD010002562.1:0-13055 GCA_034696625.1 Isotomurus palustris
TTTCTTCGCTCCTGTCTTTGATCGTGTTTTCCTAAATCTAGTGTATGCCCTGGACTGCAAGTGGCGAAGACGTACATACATTTCCGATGTAACTGTATATTCCTACAACAGCCTGTTTATGTCTTCCAGTTAGAAAATGTTTATAAATGTGACAGAAACCAGAAAGCAAGAAAGTGCTGTTTAAGTATTTCTCACGGACAGAGAGGCGGAGAAAACTTCGACCACAAAATGAGATTTTTAGTTATTTCCGCAGCTAACTCAGTCAGAAGCCTCATCCTGATTCAGGGCATTCATACGTAAAACTCGATGAAACATTCATGTATAACACTGTCTACATCCTACACTGAGAGAGACACTATAACTAGAGTGTTGAGTTTCTCTTTTCTGTGTGATAATCGAAAAACAATGCATATTTACGCCTACAACTTAAGTACGGGTATGCACTGAAGTAAAAGAAGAGCGGAAGTGGAAAACTGAAAAAGCCATGATATCCCGATGACACTATTTCAGCTAACCTACACTTTGCACAGGACATTGATATTACTATTATTAGCTCAAAGATAATAATCCTTTCCCAGCAACGCTCACGCCTCACTAAGACGCATAGAAGCCAAAGTTTGTTATCATTTATCATCAATTCAACACGTGTTAAAAGACATTCTTAAATTCTGCCTGCTTGAGTAGTTACTGGCGAGACCATAAAAATCATGCATAGGCTGAAACAGACTAACAAAGATGTGTCCTTCATCGTTTTAAGCTTGATAAACACAATCTTTGTTGTTCAAATTAAATGTTATGTTATAAGCATCGGGCCCAGAGTAGAATGATGGTTTCCAGTGTACTGTTCAAACGAATTCAAGTATTTAAATTCATTTAGAATTTTAGGTAGTACATGTGTGCACATCTTCAGATGCAACTTGAATATGAATTAAGACATCCTTTCCATAAGAATATGTCCATTGACAGCAAAGAACTGCGTTCATTCAGTCTCGCCAGCACATCCGTAGAGTGTAAGTGTGAATTCATCATCACCGTGTTATATTAAAAAGTAGGACTCTGTGATGACTGTGATGTAATAGGATTACATGTGTACATTAGTAAGTGTGGAGCTATGCTTAGAAACCTTGGCTGAAGACGAGCCAGGGTGTTTTATTTTAGCTGAGATATGCACAACGCAACCTCTGATTGAAGACTGTGTATGTACGCGTAAATGAGAATAAAGAACACTCTTCGGGTAGATTACTTCTCGTGTGTGTGTGGTAGTCTTCATTACTTTAATATATAACTACCACACGAACATAATATAATTTATACTCTGAGCCACTGAAGGATTTCCAGTCAGTTCAGCTCTGTCACATCCACTGAAACTTGGTTGCAGACTTGCTCCTATTGTAGCTTGTGAATCATCCGTATAATATTTACCTTTCGCACATGATGAACTCTCATTCGTTTGCAGTTCATCTTTATTGATTGATTAACAACGGTGGATAGCTCTTCTAAAGTCTCTCTTATTAAATAATTAGTAGATGTGAACTACTCTAATCTGCGAATCAGGTTTCTAATTAGGAGAGACGAAGTGTCTTTCCTCAAACTCCTTTCCTTTTCATTTGACTTAAAAAAGTAAGAAGTGTGGAAATCCAGGAGTTGTTTCTTGCAAAGTGTAGGAAAAGTTTTACATAAGAGTTCTATCATTGAGACTTTTAGCTAAGCTACTAGTAATGTGAGAATTTTTAGCGAGTGTCTGCGAAAACCCGTCTTTGACTTGGGTGCAAGTTGAGATTTTAGTGAGCAGTTTCAAGAAACGGTTATCGACAAGTATAAGAGTATTGACTTATTGAGTATTGAATATACGACTGTGAAGATACAAAAGTGTTGACCTATAATCTCAGAGCAAATTCTACAATGGGTTTGATCTCTGAGGATCAAAGTGCAGGGCTTCTGTCTGCTCGGACAGAAGGTCAGAAGAATTGCCATTCTGTCATGATCATTCCTCCTTCTGACAATCAGCCTTGCCTCAACAATAAGAATGCTGCTGTAGGAATTCCTGCGTAAGAAACTCTTTATTTCATAGACAAGTTAATGTTTTCCTACATGTCCTACAGACGAACAAAAGGCTATCGTAAATAATGTTATAAAATACAAGGATTTTTCATTAGTTTTTCACATTTCACTCAGTTATTTTTCAAGTTCAACATTAATTATGTATATTTGTGTAATATAAGATTAAGATTTAAATGCTCATCAATGCACAGTTTTTGAAACACTTTCAGGTGCACTGTTAGACTGATTACAATTAGAAGTATTTACTCCATGTTTAAACACATTCACCTAGTTTTATTCATCATGGAATCTGTTTGTGTCCCAATGATTCTTTAAAGTTAAAGTTGGGCAGTATACGCAAGTTGTCCAGTTGGCATCGGGTTGGATTATTTGTGTTATTGTGTTCAAGACACTAACTCTGGTGTTCCCATCAATTTCATTGATATTCACTGCCTTCAATGCTTAAAGCCATCTGTCACACTGTCATCTAAGCTCCTAGACTGCTAGCCTTTGTCAATGAGAATTTGTCTAATAATTATAATTTTTCGTGACACCTGGAGCTGCGAATAACCTGAATTAAGATCCAAATAAAAAATACATAATAATTATTGATATCCATTACATACTACTTGTTCATCCTTTCCACCCTGTGAACTTTGTATAATATGTGAACGCAATCAATCTGATAGGCCATGAGTGATTAAAGATTAAATGCAATTAAGCATGAATTTGGAGAGAAGACAAGCAAATTGATATAATGTACATTTACATTATGTATTTGACATCTGATCGAGAGGCATTCGCAGGGAGTGACGGGCATTATCGAACATACCTTGAATCCCATGTTTCTCTGCTCCTTATCTTGATACACAGTAAGAGTTGGACTGGATATGAATTTCGGTCACACAGTAGATGATAAAATATGCGTATCTTATCCTCAGCATGGTTACAGAAGTTCATGTGCCACTCAAAGTGGTTCTTGTGCGTCCTGGTTATGATATGGTTATCCACCTCGCATCAATAAAATTCTTACTCGCTTTAAGACAGTCTATAATGATTACTCAATAAAAAGACAGCATACTTCTTTGGAGAACAGTGGATTGTCTTACGACAATAGTCGAGATTGATTTTAGTAAACATGTAGCGCTTTGTTCATAAAAAATTATTTACGAGAGTGAGAGTCCAAAGTTTATACTCTCTTCTTGTTTGTCGAGTTGGTTTGTTGAGCGATGCAAATTATTTGCATGCCACTACCATTCTGTTTCATATTTGCTTCTTGGACTGCAAAAGCAACTCGTTCCGTTGCGTACAGCTCAGAAACGCGTCTCTAAACAATATCATGATATAATGTGACTAATGAAAAATAGCTAAGCTTAATTAATGTTGCCTTTTACAGAGTTACAAATGCCAGGAACGTCCTGGTGTCCCATCTTCCTAATCACCCTCCAGTAACTTTGGAATTCAGCGACGTCAATTACTCCATTCGAGATGCTACACAACGCAAATGTAAGCAGTGCAATAAATTATGCTTTTTTGTACTTATCTTCAGCATTCAGTTCCATCCCACTCTCATCATTTTCTGATTTAAAAAAAGTAATTCAAAGATTTAAATGCTGTGGTGGAAATAAACTGCACCTTTTTCTGCGAAATCCTGATTTACCTCTTGCGATTGTTTCATTCTAGGCACATAGTTTAGACTTGTACGGTCCATTCAGTTACGTGATTCCATGTACGCTTATTGAATAAAAATTAGCAATTAATTAACTTTACCTTGTACCCTTGAAGTACTTCTGATTTTTTGGAAATTCCCAGGAATATATTAAAGAATCTACTTAATATATAGTTTAGCTTTCTCGATCGGTTCCATTGGATGTCTGGGAACTCGTGTCAATGTTCTTCTCAGGGGTGCTTTAAAAATTGTAATAGATATGCACTTTTTTTTAAATTTTCTTATCGCACAGTAAGATGTATTGTATTCACGCAGACGGTTGGTGCTAATGCTATTTTTGCGGTTTTAATCTTATCTGCATGTGAAAGGCAGAGCTAGAAGGTCACACATCCAAACTATGAGTCATACTGGAAGAGTAACGTCTCGGAGGAAGTTTGCATGCGGGTTTTAAATCTGATGATGTGAAGATATACATGAGACCTTACGTCAACCTACAAAAACCAACTAATTTTTGTTCATTTGAAATAAAAAGTGCAGCCTAATTAAGATCCTTTCACATATACACTCAAATTATTGTAGATTACGTACATACGTATATCTATGTAGTCATTTGTCAAGCAAGTTGTCACCCACTTGATTTATCGACTTACCTTCCAGGCCTTTCCGAGCCCGATACCAAGGAATTCTGTCTCGGAACGTGTCAAATCAGATTTAATGCTAGACAGAGTTGTGCAATCGATATGAATATCATGAGAGTAGAATATGCTCTTTAATTGTGTCATGATCCTATGCACTCTGTAGACTTATTTTTATGAATCAGGTTTGCTCTTATGCGTCATGTAAAACACTGAACCCCACGAGACTCCGAAGGAGTAATTAATTTATCTTATTCTGCAAAAGTGAGCAGAGAAGGCTAAGTGTGAAATATTTTCATCGTAATGAGGTTATCCTGTTTCTCTTTATTGTGTAAGACAACCTGGATGTCCTCTAGGCTGCAGAGTGTAATGTTTAACGAACATATGCTTCTTACTTGCGCAGATTTTTTGATACCATGTGTAAACTAACTAACTCTTTTATTTGCCCTCTTAATCAGAACCTACCTGCTAAAAGTTTGTAGAGGTTATGAACGACGGTGGTTATCTTGATGGCGGAAATAATGACCTTTATAGTCCCTGTTTTAATTACTGTTGATTTTAATGCCTTTCCTTTAAGATGGTGGTATTGGGCCTTACATAATGAAGCAAATGAAGCCGATCCTTAAAGAAGTATCCGGAATTTTTAAGCCGGGAGAGCTAACAGGTAGGCGTAACTTTGGAACTGGTCCTCGTAATGAATGCTAATCTGGCTGTGATGCGAGCGCTACTTCTATAACAAATCAGGTCTTCATGAAGTCTACAATTATCAATTTTCGTTACTACTTTCAGCAATTATGGGACCCTCTGGAGCTGGGAAAAGTACGTTGATGAATATTCTTGCAGGTTATAGGTGAGTCATTATTCAAAGCAGAAATTATTATATTATATTTGATTACGCAAAAAATGCACCTGGTTTAGCAAAAATGCATGATGCTTAAGGTGCAGATTTGAGTTGCGACGACTTAGTGCACATGTTGGTAAATAACACCTACTTATGAATCTTTTTATAGATCTCACAATGTGCAGGGGACGATAAGTGTGAACGGAAAACGCCGAGATTTGGCTCAGTTTCGTAGAATGTCATGCTACATTATGCAAGACGATGTATTGCTTCCTCACTTGACAGTTAAGGAAGCTATGAAATACGCTGCACAGCTTAAGCTTCCTCGAAAGACTACTAAGGATCAACGTGAGCTTATTGTAAGTTCACGGAAAAGTTTTTTTTGTCTGTAACCTTCATTTATCCCCAAGCCCAATAAGCTCATTACCAATGAAGGAATGAAGTGCAGCAGTTAATGGGATTCTGACGAGTTCAACATTTGTTACCGTTTTTATGATCTTTTGACAGATAAATGAAATATTGGAGATAATTGGATTATACGAGTGCAGAAACGTGCGGACTTCAAACGTGTCTGGAGGTCAAAGAAAAAGGCTAGCGATTGCATTGGAACTTATTAACAATCGTAAGTTGTCTTGTAATTGCTCCCTTGCTTCTGATCTAAAGATCTAATGGGATGGGATGGATTATTTTTATTTACGAGACAAATGCGAATAATTATTTTATTTATTTATTTACTATTAAAATGATTCTTCCAGCACCCGTGATGTTCTTTGATGAACCAACGTCAGGATTAGATAGTGCTTCTTGTTATAGCTGCGTAGCTTTGCTAAAAGCTTTGGCACAAGGAGGAAGGACAATTATTGCGACTATTCATCAACCTTCTGCCAGAATATTCGAGCAATTCGACTCCCTGTATCTTTTGGGTAAAGGCCAATGTATTTACCGAGGACCTACACGATCTGTGATACCTTTCATGGCGAGGCAAGGTCTTCAATGTCCTGCTTACCACAATCCTGCTGACTTCGGTAAGCATTTATTACATCGATCTACATCTTGAGCAAAAACTTGATTTGAAAATGTAACTTGAATCTTTAGCTATTGAAGTAGCCAGTGGGGATTATGGAGAACAATGGGTATCTATGTTGGTTAAAGCCACGAGTCTTAGTTCTGACTCAGACTCCAGTGGATTGGCCAATGATTGTTCGGATGCAGAAGGAAGCTCAGAACATATCGATGAGGATACTTACAAAGCTCGGTTACAAGTTGACAAAGATAAGGAGGTAATAGTCAGTCTAATGAAACCTGAGAGAGGAGATCCAGGCATTCTTGCGATAGATGAGGATGACGACAGCAGAATCGGAAAGTTTTGCAATCAATTCACAACCCTCTATAAGCGTTCATTCCTTTGCATATCCAGAGACATGGTACGTTAGTCCATAAATGTCGACACAATCTGGTTTTTTAAACCCACTGCTTTACACGTCCACTTTTCCTGTAGATGCTGACTCACCTGAGGTTCGCATCTACTATAATCGTTGGACTGCTAATTGGCGCTATCTACCACGACGCAGGAAACGACGCTAACAAAACTTTTAACAATGCTGGAAATCTCTTCTTTGGCCTGTTGTTTATGGTCTTCTCAGCTATGATGTCCACAATCTTAACATGTAATTTTCTAGTTATTCAGTTATCGTTTAATAATTTATGTAACTAGACACGCTACTTATTTGACCTTGCGTGATGGTAATTGACTTGCCCAATAATAATTCCAGTTCCACTGGAAAGAGGAGTTCTAGTTCGAGAACACCTGAACTGCTGGTATTCACTTAAAGCCTACTATATTGCGAGAACACTTGCTGATTTACCATTTCAAGTAAGTTGTTTGCTGCAATACTACGGTGTTACACTCAAGCATAATTAATTAATGGGAAGTGAATGGAAATAAAATTGTTGCATTTTCCCACAGCTCTTCTTCCCTGTGTTGTACACGGTTATCACCTACTTCATGACAGATCAACCTTTGGAATTCTTCCGATTTGGAATTCTGACGGCGATGTACATCTTGATCTCTTTGGTTGCTCAATCTCTGGGACTTCTTATCGGAGCTGCTTGCTCGACTGAGGCAAGCTGAGACATTTTTTTTGCAAACTTTTATCACATCTTGATAAACCCAAACAATGACACTAATGAGGTAACCTTTGATGACATTACAGACTGCCGTGTTTCTTGGTCCGATCACTTGCATTCCCATTTTCCTTTTTGGTGGCTTTTTCGTAACTCTAAGTGCAGTTCCTGCCTACCTGAGATGGATATCTTGGTTTTCTTATGCCAGATATTCGTTCCAGTCAACACTTACTGCTATCTACGGGTTCAATCGATCTGACCTCAAGTGTTTCCAGGCTTTCTGCGTCTTCAAGAACCCGAGGAAGTTCTTGGAGCAACTTGACTGTGTAGACATTGATGTTGTTGAACAGACGCTGTGTCTACTTGGTCTTGTACTTCTTTGCAGAATATTGGCTTATTTCGCACTTCGACTGAAAATTGTAGTAGAAAAGCAATAATTTAAGTGCATTATGTCACATTGCAAACCGCAGTTCCAGTACATACTTACATACATGAAAGACTTCAGTCAGTGAGCCATAGAAGTGTAGTTTGAATTAAAGTATTTGTATGCATAGAATACGTAAGGCGTGAGACAGTTTGTATGGTGCATGTTTCACCTAAATATATACATTGTAATTAATTAAGATGTGACAGTTTCCTCTTGGGTATTTTGTCCGTGGGGAGAACGGATGAAGGTTTATTTGACTTGATAGGAAAGCACATGTGATATTCATTAAAGTAGAATGTGTGAAACATCATGAGAAAAGAATTTCTTGAAGGTAAGAAACGACGCAATTCTGGATAAATGCGCACTTATCGCTTATGTTCACACAATTCTAAAACTATATGCACTCATGTTGATAGTTTAAGTTTTATTGTTATGCAATATATTAATTCAAGTAAAATTATCGTATTTTACGAAATATACATCTTGGTACATCAATATTTTAATTTAACATGTGATTGCCCAACTTTGGTATTATTATTAATTTACAACTGTCAGTTAACTCTGTCTGTATTACCGTTGTTCATAAAATTATTCACAAGGATTAGGTGGCGTATAGAATTAATTTACTAAGATTGAACCATTGAACACTCTCTGTTGAAGTTGAAATGAACTCATTATTATTTGAATAACTTCATCAAAATAAAGACAGCGTTCCTCATTTTCAAATGATCATAACTGACAAAAACTGGAAAGTCGGAATCTACTGGAAAATCGTAAGATGTGAAACGCTTGTTATCATATTTTGCGGCTCATCAAATCTCAAAGCTGTGGTTTGAAAGCATGCGACAAGAAATGCGATTGATAATCAATATCAGTGTGGTTTTATTGTCATCTTCGTGGTCAACTGGTCACCGACTTGTGACGAAACAGTTTTGTGGTCGAATGAAACTCGAAACGGAAACTCAAGCGTAAAAATAGAAATGCTATGTTCGCGTGAAAACGCGTTGCACGTCTCAATGTGCCCCACAAGCATCCACAAACGCGCTTCTTTCAAGCTGAGTGATTCATCTCCGGATGAAAGAACAACTATTGACATTTCGAACTAATCTTTTTACAGATAACAATAATTATGTGATGTCAAGCATTTTTTAAACTGGACATTACGAATTTACCAACTGTAAGAATATTGCTGGCCGAAATAAGTGAGTTCTCAAAGTTTCTTGTGAAGGGAAGATGTTTTTAACCGTGCATTTATAGGATTTTGAATTGACGGAGAGTACGCCCTGTGTGAGCTCGACTTCTTACAGTTGTTAAATTTGCAATTCCGGTACGTCGGACTTAATTACATTAATTAGGAGTGGAACTTAATGAGCTCAGAGCTGTACGCAATTTTAACTGGAATTTGTTTACTTTTACAGGCGGAGTGTGCGATGAGTGGGCGTACAGAAGGAGATGATATTAACCGGGAAAGCGACGGAGACGGTGTAAGAGTTCCTCGAGTAGGGAATTCACAAGGAGCAGTGCGAAGGAATGCCCCCCCTAGTCAAGGTCAAAATGCCGGCGGTGGTGGCAGATCTCGGTCAGATAGGAGTGGTCAGCAAGGTCCGGAGGGTAGAAGTAACCTGAATCGTCCCAGAAATCCGCATCAATCTGCGGTTGAAGAGGAAGAAGAGTTGGAGCTGAAATATGGAGCCGCTCACGTCATTAAACTTTTTGTTCCTGTGTCGTTATGTATGCTAGTTGTAGTTGCGACAATTTCATCCGTGACATATTACACAACCAGAGAAGGTTATCTGTAAGCGAAAACAGAATCTACAATTTTAGTCAACTTCCAAACTATAACTAAGTTCATAACATCACCGGCATTATTTTGTTGCAGACTGTACACTCCATTTCCCGAAGACAGTCCAGATACTTCTACAAAAGTGTGGCAGGCGTTGGCGAACACTTTGATTCTACTGTGTGTCATTGTGGTCATGACCTTACTACTCATCTTTCTGTACAAGAAAAAGATATATTGGGTAAGGATTTAAGGATGGAAAATTAACATTGGACAAATATTAGAATTTTGAATTTCGATTATTTTAAATGTCATTCTCTTTTTTGTTTCGTATCGTTAGTTCATAAGAGGATGGTTGATGCTGTCGTCGCTCATGCTGCTCTTCATATTCTCCTACATGTATTTGAAGTAATTTATTAACCTTTTGATACGAATATAATATTGATATTTCAAAAATTCGATAAAACGTGATATTTTGTGTAACTTGCAGAGAAGTTTTACAAGCATACAACTCATCAATGGACTTCATAACTCTGGCTGTCATAATGTGGAATTTCGGAGCAGTAGGAATGATCTGTATCCATTGGTCTGGGCCATTGCTTCTTCAGCAAGCCTACCTGATATTTATTTCAGCACTTATGGCTCTTGTTTTCATTAAGTATCTCCCTGAGTGGACAACATGGGTAGTTCTGGGAGGAATTTCAATTTGGGGTAAGTTTCTATTCTGCTGGCGCACTTTGTTCAGCTTTTGAATGTTTTATTGGTTCCGACAGACTTAATTGCCGTATTGTGTCCCCGTGGACCACTGCGAGTGTTGGTGGAAACTGCCCAAGAGCGAAATGAACCAATATTTCCAGCTCTTATCTATTCTTGTAAGTTGCTTTTACATAATAGTGACATTTAAGAAAGACACTATCTGACTTATTATCACGTTTGAAAAAAATAAAAATGGAATGTTTAGCGACTGTGATGTACACTGTGGTTGTGAACATGGCTGATGGCGAAACTACTGGTGACGGACTTCAGCGTTCCAATCTTTCAAAAAAGCGGACCCGTACAAACGGTGAAGGAGTCTCTGGTACAGCTAGAGCTGAGCAACCAAAGCTGTTAAACAATGCAGAACGCCCGACTCCGGACGATATGGCAGATGGGTTTACCACAGACTGGAGAGAAGAAAGTGAAGCAAGGCTTCAACGTAGAAGGGAAGTTATTGCTAATTCAAATGCCACGAATCATTCACCTTCTCGAAATTACGGTTCAGTCGGGGACTCTGGAACTCATTTAGTTGAAGACGACGAGGAAGAGCGTAATTACCTTTTAAGCATTTATTTGGGAGAAAAGCTCCAAAATTCATGGGAAATTTGTGTTTTATTGATAGGAGGTGTCAAACTTGGACTTGGGGACTTCATTTTTTACAGCGTTCTTGTAGGGAAAGCTTCGTCTTATGGTGACTGGAATACTACTCTAGCCTGCTTTGTGGCAATATTGATTGTGAGCATGCATATCCATATTTTTTACGAGGATTGTAATTCATAACTGAAGTTTCAAAGTGTAACGTATAATTTTGACTAATTTTGCAGGGACTGTGTTTAACTCTCCTGTTGTTGGCGATATTCAAGAAAGCGTTACCAGCACTTCCAATTTCCATAACTTTCGGATTGATATTTTACTTTAGTACTAGAGAAATCGTCACGCCATTCACAGATGTATTATCCAGCCAGCAGATATTTATCTAGCCGTTCTTTTACTGCAGATAATTTAATAACAACTTATTATAGTTGATTATTAATTGGAACTAATGAATGACTAAAAACAGAATCGTCTTACGTAATTTTGTAATCTATTATTATGCTTTTCAAGTGTAACTCCACTAGGATTAATTGTTATTAATACTTCCTGTTGCTTCTAGTTAGTAAGTATTTATTGTGTCTTCCTATTGTATTAGTATTAGCCAACCAAACAACTGGAAAATAACATTCTTCTTTGTAATATTCATAATAATTGTACTTATATTCGTAATTTGAAACCAATAGCATGAATACTTATTATACTTCACTTTTTCTATGGGTTAAATGATGGTCGAATAAATAAGTCCCGTATAACTTACGTATATATGACTCGTATATATCACTCGTATGATATTTTAATAATAATCGTTAAAAATAATAAGTTAATAAATAAGAATAGTTAAAAAAATCAAGGTTTCTATTTTCCAAGTCTTTCTTTTTGAGAAAGCACACACACGTGGTTATGTTACATTCGTGATATTTGATGACCTTGTTGTAGCATCTCATATATCTTATGATTGCACGTTAGTTGAACTTTACACTTTACCGTACATTTATGCAGAATCTCTTAATCTTTATAGACTATAGACTGGCCTTATTACTTGACACTGCATAGGTATAAAAAGGCATGAAGAAAGACACAAAATACAATGTTGTATTGTGTCTTCACACGAGTCTTTTACCTTTACATTTGATGCAAATTGAACACTATGTCGATTTTTCTCCTAGGATCTTGCCCTGAGCGGTTTGTGTCAAACTAATCTGCAATCTCCTTTAGTCTGACCAATACTTGTTAATTGAGTTGCAGGTTACAGCTATCACAGTACTCGTAAAAAATTTCAAACCCAAGAATGTCTGAAATTCTAGACGCCATTGTAGTTGGAGCTGGATTCTCTGGAGTCTACATGCTCAACAGTCTCAGGTCTAAAGGTTTCAAGGTGAAGGTATTCGAATCAGGTGGCGATTATGGAGGCGTATGGTTCTGGAATTCATATCCGGGTTCTCGTGTCGACACAGACTTTTATGCATATCAATTCAGTGATCCAAAACTGTACATGGACTTTGACTTCACTGAGAGGTTCCCGACTAGAGACGAAATTCTCCAGTATTTTCATCACGTTGACAAAGTTCTAGACCTGAGCAAAGATGTTCATTTCAACACGACAGTTAAAAGTGCAGAGTTCGACGCGGACTCAAACATTTGGGAAGTTTCTTCCACTAATGGAATAATCACTCGGTGCCGCTACCTCGTCTTGTGCGTTGGCTATGCTTCGAAGGCTTTCACTCCGGCGTTACCTGGTATTGAAATTTTTAAAGGAGAAATCTACCATTCTTCTCGATGGCCTAAAGACCGCAAGGTATGGTTAATTAATTAAGAAAATGTGTTTATCACCAGCTCTATCTTTAGCAATTCGTATATTATGACAATACCAGGTTGAGTTAACCCAAAAACGAGTTGCCGTAATTGGAACTGGGGCTTCTGGAGTTCAGATAATTGAGAAGATCGGTCCTGTTGTGAAACACCTCAGCGTCTATCAAAGGACCCCCAATTTGGCTCTTCCAATGCGGCAATGTTCCCTTCCCGACCCTGGCCAACCTAAGAAGGATGACTTCAAAGAA
Organism: Isotomurus palustris; assembly: GCA_034696625.1. Lineage (NCBI taxonomy): Eukaryota > Metazoa > Arthropoda > Collembola > Entomobryomorpha > Isotomidae > Isotomurus > Isotomurus palustris. Next base: position 12,924 of record JAQGAD010002562.1, read on the forward strand.
CGGTTTGCATATCTGCGTACTACATTTACAGGTCTCCCAGTTAACTTTACGGATGTTAATTCTCTCGATGTTTCTCCTGAGGAACGACGCGAGTTCTATGAAAAGCTCTGGCTTGATGGAGGATTCGGTTTC
>JAQGAD010002563.1:0-13053 GCA_034696625.1 Isotomurus palustris
TCGTGCAACAAAAACCTGCAGCTTCCAGTCCAAATTACTTTACCATCTGGTGGTGCTGCTGATTACGGACAGCTGACCAAGTAGAATGTCTGACACTAATAACGAAGTCCGAGCGTCTGTGGCGCCAGGGGAAAAGCGACCTTCCCAGGCCAAAGCAAGAACATCTCAAGGAAGTGCAGTTGCAGAAGGAGAGCCACGCGCTTCAGCAGTGCCAAGACGCTCTCAAGGATCAACAGGAGGTCAAGCAAGACTTTCCATCGGAGGAGAGCAACCGCGAGCTTCAGCTGCACCTCCGAGCGACCAGCCTAGAGCTTCTGGTGTTCCATCTTCAGATGAACCGAGGGCGTCAACTATCGCAGATCAACCTAGGGTCTCAGGTGGGGATTTAGGCCAACCGAGAGGTTCTGGACAGTCGAATGCACCAAGACTATCTAATGCTGGACAGAGATTGTCCATGGGCGGAGGCAGCCCCTCGCAAACCCAGCAACCTCGATTGTCACAAACTGGAGCTGAACAACAACGAAGAATGTCTCAGCGAGCCAGCATTCCTGGAGAAGAGGGACAACCCCGATTGTCTCAAGGACAGGTTTTGGAGGAGCCACCGCAACAAGGAGTAGAAGGTCTGGTTGGAGCATCCCTTGGAAATCCCCTGAATGAGCGAACCTACCAAGAAGTTGAGTATTTGAAGAGAAGCCTTGGACCAATTTTGGTAGCAGCTTTAGCAGAAATATGCATCCGTCGACCAGCAGACCCGATAGAATACTTAGGTCACTGGCTTCTTCGCTGGAGATATAATGAAGAACTGAAGAGACGAGATGTTCAGAATGCACTCGAAGTAGTACGGAAGAAGACATGGGCTGACGAACAAGGTCTTCCTGATCCCAACGCTCCTGAAGTTCCTCCAGCTCCTGAGAATTACGGTGCCGGATTTATTCCTCAGCATCCTTACGGTCCTCCTGGTTTTGGTGGTCCTCTTTCTACTGATCAAGTTCTCAACGCCCTTGCTGAAGATATGCCTCCTTTGGAAGAAGAGGAAGGTAAGCAGAGTGCTTTTTTACCTAATTCTATGCATCACTTAGTCTGTATTGTATTTTAATCTGCATGATTTCATTATTCCTCAGCTGTCCTCGACCAGGCTGAATTCCAAGATGCAGAAGAAGGCTTAGAAATGCCTCCTCCTCCAGAAGAAGAACCTGCCGCAGACATCAGCCTCGAGCCCCAGGGTTCTGTTGCGGCTGCTGACGGAGAGAAACTGGCATCAGAAGGTTCGGTCGCAGCGGTTCAAGAAAAGAGGGCTTCCCTTGGTGAAGCTGGTGAAAGACGAGCGTCAGAAGGCGGTGCTTCCAGGAAATCGATGGAGGAGAAGCGATCTTCCCTCAAAGGAGACGAAAAGCGACCTTCCGTCGGAGGCGAGGAAAAACGACCTTCTCTCGGAGGAGAGGAAAAACGAGCTTCCCTGGGTGGAGAGAAGCGCGCATCTCTCTCTGAAAAACGAGCATCTCTTACCGAGAAACGAGCATCCCTCAAAGCTGAAGGCGGAGATGATGCCCCTCAAGAAGTTCCTCCTCCTGCAGAATAACCAAAGATCAACACGACTTTCAGCGACTCCAAATCACTCACTCCAAATTTTGACTTTTAACCTGTCTCAACTCACCTTGCATTTTAGTTTATCTTCAAAATGATGAACACAAGCTGTAACTGATAACTGTATCATTGTTCAGATAGATCTCTTATCCGTATCCGATCTGTCAACAACGTAGTATACCCCCATCACTTTTATATTCCTTAACACCATTATTATTGTAAGACATAAATTATCTTGAAAATTCATTCTGCTGTCTACTGATGAAGTTATGTGTGTGCCTGTTCTTGGGCATATTACATAACATAAACTTGCATCTGCATTTTCAATCTTTTGTAGTTTTACGATTACCAAACAGCATAATGTAACGATATAAGACTAAAAAGTAAGGACTGGATATGTTGTGTCACTTCACCCCGACGAGTGCAATTGACGTGGGAATACGGAGCACGTGTGGAGGGTAGTCGTGTGTGTTTCGTCGGATGTTGTTCCTTTCATCTAGTCAGCGCAGCTCCGAACGATGATGAATCATTGAATCATTCATTGTAGAAAACGCTTGTGTATTTCATCGTCTTCTTCTTAATTATCAATTATCTTTTCCAACTACAATCACTGCAATGCAACCTCCGCCAGCAAAAAAGACCAAGAAAGCTGAATCTACTCGGCCTGCTCGTAGTATTCGAGTGGTGCAACAACAAAATCCAAAAGATTCCAAAGTCCGCGACCGGGGCGACCAGGAAGAAAATGCCGCAGATACAACCAATCAGTGTGTTATTTGTAGCAAGAAATTCGAAGCGTGAGTGGCTTATATATGCAGTACTTGATGGGCAAGATGAAGCATGGTACTTAATGTGGTTGTCAATTAACTTTTCAGCGCTTGGTGCCACTTCCCTGGTGGATCAGGCCAAATACCGATAAAGACATTGAAGGAAAACTTTTTACGTCTCTTTTCTACCTGGAAGTCCCTGAATGAACCGTCGGAGAGTGACCATGCAGCTTCCCAGAACTTCCTTGCGGAAAATTTTCCATTCTGTCCTTTTTGTATCACAATGGTCAATGATTTGTGCCGAAGGGAAGAACAATTGGAAATAAGTATGCGGCACTTCATAAAGGCGAGAGATGAGGTCCTTCGACAAAGCATTCAAGGTCACAAAGTCAGTGGTGGATCTAAACATCCCCATTTTTTGATCCAGAGGAGGATACTTATGGGAGCCTTGGAGAGTGGTAATTATCATTTCACTGTTTTTAACGTACCATGTGCAATATTGCAAGTTCAGCATCTTTTGGCAGTATTACAATCATTTTATTATTTCTTTTCTTTTTTCTTATTTAGACCATCGACCAGTAGCTGATCTGTTAGAAGAACATATGGCGAAGATATGTGGAGAAACGACCGGTGCCGGGAGTAAATTGGATTTGGAAGGTCACATGCAAGACCAACCAGAGAATATTGCTGTAGTTGAGAGTGAGATTGTAGGTCAAAGTGAAGTAGCAGATCTAGGACAAGAGAACCTGGTGAAGAAAGCTAAAGACACTAGAAAGGAAGAGAAAATATTGCGAAGTCGCGTTCAGGAACCCTGCGACTCCGACTCGGATTCTGCGGAGGATATTACGGAAGTCGAGGCTTCGGATCAACAACGATCAGAGGGTGACCTGCTCGATGATGATAAAAAGGAGATGTATGAAGAAAGTAAAGAAATTGCCGAAAACGAGAATACATCTGAAGACTATGTTGAGGAACAGTGGGACGAGGGTTCTGCTGAGGATTATAATGAGGGGGAGATGTATGATGATGAAGAATATGAAGATGAAGAGTATGAAGACACTGCCAGTTACCCTAATGAAATAGGAGATCACAGTGAAGACCAATCTGAAATAGATTCTGTTGTGGATAAAATTGAAAAAGTTGAAATCGAAGCTTCCAGTCGAAGCTCAGAAGCCTACTTTGTAAATGCAAAGATTGCAAATGCTTGTGAACAGAGTGCTCGAAATGGATACGAATCGGAAGATCTTCAGCAATCGGATTCTACTGTACGCAGTGCTGAAGATGACGAAGGTAATTTGGAAGACTTCAAATGGGGGCAGACAATACGCTCTCTCTTGTCCTCGCAGCCCGATAATAGTATGCCCATTCGACATCTCAGGCGAGAAGTTGTGGCTCTGTATTATGCTTTTCCTGGTAATGTAGATCGCTCTAAGACAAAAGATGAAATTGGCTATAAACTTATGAAGAAGTTGATGAAAAAAGGATTTCAGATCATTGATGACAAAGTGATATTAAAAGACTGAGTTTACAAGTGTACGACTTCAAGTTTTTTTGGAATTATGAAAGAGTACGATTCTAGTTATTGTACAGTTTGAAATGAAATATATTTTTATCACCAGTGACTGATTAAGTTAATTATAATATTTAGTAATAGATAAATAGTGTTTGTGTTGTGAGAGTTTCTTATTTAATACTCTTTGTGGCTGGCAGTTGATAGTTAATGCATTTACATATACCTACGTTGCTGATTTACTTAATGTTACTTTGTTACTTATATTAAAAATAAATTATTATTTGTGTCCTGATGAATTCCATTGCGTCGTTTATTTTTAATTCTTTTCTTTTTCTTTGATACTTTCCATACACTACTGAAGGACATAAAAAGAACCCGTTCGGTTGAACGAAGGGTGCCAGTGATAAATATAGATCTACATGAGATAATGAGCTATTGAACTCGAGTTGTTAGCGTATTAAGCAGTATTAAGTCTGATTGACAGGTGACAGGAACCATAAAAGCATTAGAGTAGTGCCGCATGGTATTTTTATTGGTATTTACTGTCGTGTGTCTCCGAGAGAAAGAAAAAGGAGTTGAGGATTTTAAGCTGAATTTAAAGTATTAAGTGTACAAAACGATGATACCGTTTGCCACTTTCGATCTCTTAATCCCAATCCTCATAAACTCAGAGTGTAGTCATTTGAAATGTACAAGGCGTGAAAATCCATTATCACGGCACAACTGTAATTCTTGATCTTGACCCTTACTTTCGCTGCTGAAAAGTGATGACGACGACTGTGTAGCAGACCATAAACATCACTTGGCGGATGAATTACCGACACATAATAATTGACATTTTGACATTCACAGTCTGAACAGCTAAGAGAAAATTCAAAATTTTCCGTTTCATGCAGTACTTCCAATTCTGGAGATATAAAAGCTGCAATCTTGCCAGGACTTGCTTATCATTTTCTGCTGCACTTTTATCCAAGAGTATAGCTCTCACCAGATTTCAATATCATCAATTAGCCCAGAGTTCTTCCATAACCCTTCCAGGTAAAATCAATAACTGTCGAATACAGTATCGAATTTTCTCAAAAATTGAATTCTCATTCTTACAGAGTCACAAAATGGCGAGTTCCAAAATCACCACTGTTTTAGCGATCCTATTTTTGTTTGGAACTTTGATTCCAGACATGAATGGATCTCGCACACAAGCTAAAAGAAGACGAGCCTTACGGAAGAAACTAGAAATCATTCCAAAACCAAAAGCCTTTGATGAAGATTGGAGATCCCACAAAGCTATCACGAAGGGAAAAGACACTTCAACATTCGAAATTCCGGAAGGGTTATTTGAGACAAATGAAATAGAAACAAGAATTCCTCAAACCAAGATGGACAAAGAAGAAAATAGCCGAACTCCAACTCATCTTATTCGAGAAGTTGATCAAAAATCGATTTACAAGTGCCCAGCGGAAGCCAATAGCAATGGGAACGGTGCAGCCCTCATTCAAGCTGATCCAGTGGATTGCAGCCAATATTACTACTGCGTCTGGGGGGAACCTAAAATATATTCCTGTCCTTGGCCAACGCTGTGGGACGATGACAAGAAGACCTGTAATTGGTACTACAACGTTAATTGTAAAAATTGATTTTGATTTAGTTTATGTCGTATTTATACCCACTTTACTGTACTTGGTAATTTATTGTGTGAAATGTGAACAAAGATGCGAAGTGTAATTCACTAGTTCTTTATTCTTTACACATTAATCTTTCTATGGCCTACGGCTGGCAGAACTGTAGAGCACATAATAATAAATAGCAAATTGGTTTCTTTCATTTTTTTATCCATTTCATTTCAACATAGATCTCCCTCAAAGACTGACTTCACGGACTGAAATTGCATGTGGCCTAATAAATTAATTGTGAACTTTATCCTGTTGCCTGTTCTTCAGATATTCGAATTTGTAGGAGAACAACTACGTAGGTCATCACGGTTCCAAGAAGCTAGAGAACAAAGTAGAGGCGTTATCGTTAAAGACCATACAGACAGGGTTTATAGTTCAAATTAGACTTGCTAACAAGCAAGAAAGCATTTCTCATACCGTGGGAATCAACGACAAATCAACGGTGACCATATCCATTGGCCTGAATTCCCATTTCCATTTTTCGATTTTATTCACGAGTATTGGGTCCAAAGTGTGTTTGTTGGAATTCGCTGATGAGACTTTAAGTCTTTCAAACTGGGGGCGTCCACTTAGAGGCTGATAATTTGATGTTGGTCTCACGTTCAAGTCGATCATATCCTTTAGATGATTTATCTTCAAGGAACATTTACAGCAGTTTTAAATTATTTTGCTGATCATTTTGTGTTACGACTATTAGCAGCTATTTTATATATGATCTTCAACCTTATATTTCATGACAGTTCCAATCGAAGCAAGTAGAATTGCTCTAGTTTCGTATAGAATCTGAAAGGAGTAGTGAAAGAAGAAAAGAAGATCTTTCGTGAAATATGACATCTCTTCTTCACCCTCTGGCACACCAGGGGATAAGTGACTCATCCATCCTCCTGCACCAGCAGAAGCAGAAGTACCATTGGGGAATTCTAAACCATCAGGGGAAGGAGTTCCCAGTTCTGGCGTTGACGTCGGCGTCGATGAAGGGTAATAGGAGATGATTGGACCGATTGGATGGGCAGAAGCGCTCTCGAGTCCACTTGATGCGACCTGTACATGTTCAAGCGTACGTTTACTTTTGTTTGACAACCCATCATATCGTGGATCTAGATTTTGAGGATTAGAATTAACTTACAGGAACATTTGCCCTGGTCAATTGCGGGATTAACGAGAATATCATGCAAATCAGAATTAGAATGTCTGTGAAGCACGAAGTTATCAAAGGAGCTCCGATCGATCGAATGAATTTAGTAAAGAGGTCTCTCAAATGGGCAAACTGTTCATGCAAATCACCCTCGACAGTGTCTTCGTCTAGATCATTAGGTCCAACTGAAACTTTCTCGAAGGGGATCTTGTGCTTAGTGGTTGTAAACAGAGTTGAAGGAATGTCCACGTTGCCCCCAGGAGTGGTAAAGATCATGTCAGAGGTTGGGAATATTTGCAGAACATTCTTACGGTTACCATTTCCCTTTGTTCCTCTAATGCCGAATGCTGATTTTCCATGTAAAAAGATGTGTTGGAAAGATTCCAACGCTTGAATCAGGAAGTCGGACATAACTATTACAAAGTAAGTTAGAAAGTACTGAGGTGCACTTTGCAAAAATTGGAAAGCAACAGTAAGAATGGCATTTACAACAAAATAGTTGCATGGAATCAAACTTCGATAGCAATTAGTGGCTTTGGTGTTCCCGTATGGTGTTGCGAATTCTTTCACAAGAAATTCAATCATCAACAAAATATAAATAATGTGAAGAGCCAGAAGGCATGTGAGTTTGAATTTTCTACGGTTCTTGAAAGGGACATGTGGTTTCTCTGATATCTGAGGACTTAAGGGAACTACGAAAATTTTTAAGTAATTGTTGGCATCCGCAAAAAATTTCCCACAGTTCGAAGCACAGAGAATAAATGCAATCCTCCCTACAGTTGATGAGATCCACAAAGCAGCATGAAATACGATATACTCAATCTTTTCTGAATTTTTCTTTTTGTCTATTGGGTCCATATTATCCCATGCAAAAATAGTTTGTGATACTGCAATCAGAATGGAGATAATTACGAGAGGAAAGTGCATTCGATATTGATGGCCAAAATTCGTAACCAGTTTTTTAAAGGGAATCAGGGCAGTTACTATTCCGAAAGTTTCAAGGAACTTAAGGTCCCTTCTAAAACTATCAACAAGAATGTTGTTTCTCAACGAGAAATGAAAATCCATTGTTGCAGATAGGAATATTGGAGATTGAGGTTGAAAGTGAAAAGTATACTGGAACTATTTTAGCTCCTGTCTGACCAAGTGATCGAGTAATAGCATGACAGAATCAATTATATACCGTAAATACAATGTAAATATTTAACTACTTATTTGAAGCAAACAAACTTAATAGCTCGAGTGATAAATTGTTCTTCGAGTGTGATATGATAAAACAATAACTGATCGAAGTTATTCCATAGATTCCAATCGTATTTAGCAGAGCAACTACTATATCAATATTTGTAAACGAAATCGTCACGAAATAAGTTTAAACTACTAAACAACGAAGATAAGTTTAGGAAACGAGCGGTTTCAATCTTTTATAATCGTATTCATATCAAGATAATTTTAAAGCGCGTCAATATTACAAGCTCAAGTTCTTTCATCATTATTTTTCATTAACTGAACGAACCACAAAGTGAACTTTGAACTACGTACGAAACTACAGATAATCAGATTTTTAGATTGAATACTTTATTTTAAAATGTTTATTTATGTATATAGTTAATTAAATCCAGATAATCCAGAATCTAATCAACAGCTAAAACTTGCAGGATTTAAATAGGGCATATGAGACATCATCATTGGCTGCTGTTGCCTATTCACGTCATTCTTAAAGGAACCCAAGTTCTCATAGTATTTCTGGAGCAGCCAAGGGGCCGACTGACCTTGCTGAGGATACCGAGTTGGTCCGAAATGCTGGAACCCTTCGACTGGTCTTACGACACTCCGGTCATCATCCACAGAGCCCCAACTTACTGATAATGGGCCTGGATAAGGTCTGAAGAAAATGTACGTTGCTTGGTACAGACGATGTCGGGGATAGTTTGCCCAGCAGTCAATCCAATTAGAGTAGATGGGAGTAAATGGGAGGTTCCCTAATTCCGTTATAGCACTTCCGTTGATGACCATCAAGTCAGACGCAGTGTAGAATTGGCTTGCGTAGGTTAAAGCTACATTCTGCAAAATTAGTTATCATTTGTTTGCATACAGCTTGAGTTATTATATTAACTTGAATTAATTATTGTGATAGATTTTGTGACGAACATTTGAAAGCATTGTGATCAATTTTTTAAGTATAGGAACAGCTCGGTGAGTTTCTGGTCGACCTCTCCAGTCAATAGATTGCATTGAATTCATCACAGCGATGTATATAACACTTGATATGAGTGCTTCAAAGGTTTTTCCAAGGATAAGTGGAACAATTCCAGCAAAAAGACCTTAAATTAAATTGGAATTAACAATAGTTAAGCAAAATGCATTCCTTGATAAATTGCTTTAAGACATTATACAGATGACGGTTTAAGTGCTATATACCTTGAATTCCTTCAGTTCTTAGGACACTTAGAAGACATTGTATTGGTGACCTGCATTGGATATTTAGATTTAAATTGAAGCTATATATGTGCGTCACAGTTAAAGCTTAAATTGATTAAGGCATGAAAGGCACCTGTTTTTATCGATGCCATTAGCAAAGGCACTAATGCAATGCAGTGTAACGACTCGGAGTGGATGGCTTGCAATCGCTGCACCAACATTTCCAAAGTAGGCCCACAATCGTCTGTTTCCAAAGTGGTACAGATTCTCTTGTGTGAACCTCTCGTATAGTTGGGGAGTCTCGTCGTAATAAAAATTTACTTCATTGTACGGACTAATTGAGCGTATGAACTTCCTTGAATGCACCGAGACTATTTTTTTGCATACGGATGGAGCAGCGGAGCGATAGACTTCCGGAAATCCGTCTGCCATCCATAAATATCTAGCTATTACCAATTTATGTTGAAGTATTTAATAAACTGGTGACACCCAACATATTAATTAAGGGCTAACTAACTTAGTGTACGCAATATATTATACCTTACCATAAGGAACCAACCCTGGTAGAACTAGAATGTCTCCTCGAAAAATTGAATACTGCTGAACAGGGGGTAATGGTTCATAACCCAGCTACCAAAATCAATAATCCCAATTCATACATCATTCCACTGATTCAAAATATAGTAGTTGTTTTAAAATTATATTTGAAGAGTGATTTAATACATAACGCGGTTACTTTTATGAGAGTGGACGCTGCATACAAAGGATGGAACACGAGATGAAATACTCCGGCATCTGAAGCTTCACGACAAACGTTAATTAAAACCTTCAGCTTCTGAACTGTACTTTCGATGTCCTGAAATTTTGTTGATAATAAAAAAATTATAATGTTAATTTTACAATATAATTGCAGCAAGGTGTAGGAATACATACAAGACTCATTTTGTACAAGGACAGGTAGAGCAAATAATCTTCCGAATAAAAGTAGAGCAAAAATAGCTTTTTATCAGGTTTTCTGACGAATCCGATTGGAAAATCAGAATGGTTTCATTAGTACAGGTTGCTATTTGCTGAAACCTTATAGCAACAGTTTAATTGCTATGCTTTACTTTAGCCTTCAGGTACGGTTTGCTTTTAAAATGCTTAGACATTGCAGCAGAAAAATGTCTTGAATGTTCAGATTTCTAACAGAAGCTCTCAAGAAGGACACGTAGACAATACGAGATGAGCTTCCTTCCGCATTTTTATTTGATAAATCAAAAAAATGTTACATAATGAAATTCGTCACGTTTAATTTGTTCTGAGATTTCGAGACCCAAAGCATATTATGCATCTACTTGTCTATGTATTTCTGTAGTAAAACCTGTTTTGCTATATTTCTGAGATTGTGTTCGTGTTCTGTATTGTCATAAGCATATAATGACAACCGAGCACGTAACTACCTTCAATTAGCGCTGCGTTACGTTACATGAATAATTTTAGGGAAAGCTGACATATATCTCTACCTCAAAGTTCTCTAAAGCCGCAAAAACATCAAAAAATGCTAGATTGGTTTAATAACTCATGATAATGATACCTCAAAGTCATTATCATAAAAGAAGTTATACAACTTTCCACTAGTCTTTGGAAGGGACTGCTTTTAGCTTAAGTGCTGTTGTCTATTGTCTATAAATGCGCCTTCATCTGAGGGTCTCATTACAGTCGTGAGATCGTCATTGAATCAAAGCTTGAATTGGTATTATATTTGCATTGGGATTACGCAACCGTTCACACGTAAAATCATGAAGACTTTTCAAATCACCTTGACGTGTCTCATTCTGACAGCTGCAGTATCCAACGGAATGCGACGCTTTGGAGTTAAGAATAAATCTTATGGAGATAACCCATCTCCTTTTGTCCTTCTGTATGAGCATGAATCTTTCCGAGGTAATCACAACTTATTACATTTTTGATACATTTGCTAGTAACACGCAGAAAGATTTTGATTTGTAATGATTTCTTTTATTGGTTCTAGGAAAAGAATGGGTGCAGTCTGTTGGGAAACAATGTGTCACCCTTCCAAAGGAAGTCGCTGGTGCAGCATCCTCGGTGGACTCACACAGATCTTGTGTGTCTGTCTGTCAAGATACAAATTGTCAGGGACCGTGCCACAAAGTGTTCTCCAATCAGGGCATCTCTAAACTTAGACTGATTGGTTTTAACGATAACATCAGGAGTCTTCGATCATGCTATTAACTTAAATATAATCAATAAATTATTTTCTTATACCTCATTCAAGGGATTCGTTTATTGGGTCAACATAAAAGAATTGCAACTGACTTTTGCAAAATTTGAATTCAGTTGAGTACACACCTAAACAATTTAAACTTTTCTTTTTACGTATCATGCTACAAAATAATATACTCAACGCTGAAAGACAGCCCACATTGAAAAACCTATACCTAGTGATCATAAAACACTTAAAACTCAACTATTACAAAATCGAAGATAGTTCAGCATACTCTGTTGCGTCGAAAATATCCCATGGATCCGGAATTCTATTGTAAGTTTTAGTTGGCTCCAAAGTAGACCCGAACGAAAAGGACAAAGCTGGCGTTTCAATGGCTGATAGTGCAGACTTCGTGACTTTCGATGAAGCTGACTTCACGTCACTGTCGTGTGATCCACATTCCCATGACCCTTCTGTCCTTTGAAACGCTTCCGACATCGATTTCAACTGCTGACTTGGTATTATGTTCATCACTGCATTTGGTGGTCCAATTGCTTCGCTAGAAGTAGCAGCTTCTCCATTCGCCGATGTGCAATGATCAGATCTACCAACTTTTACTACTTCTACTAGCTCTTCCAACCGTAATTTGAATTCAGCAGCCTAAGCCGTAAAATACCCGAATTAAGTCCTCAATATCAAACGCATGTAATGTGAACATTGTTGTCATTCCATCATATGTTCTTACCATATCTTCGGATCCGATTCTGATTGTGAACCTCTCTGGCCTCGGTTCTCCCATCGAGTGGTCTACCGCTGACCATGAAAGGTTTTTTGGGTTGTTTTGATGGTACATAGGTTTCAGGTCCGAGGTTACACGATGATTTATTGCCAAATGCATGACCTTTTCTCGCCGCATAAGAACTCGAACTAAGCTGCGGTCTTCTTTGTGTTGCAGGAGCTTCAGTTTCCCAACTCCTCGCTCCTTCCACTCATTAGCGTCTGTGTCAAACCGATACACCTTGGCTCGAACTTCGGTAACCACATCCTCATCTTCCTCACCTGACTTGAGCTCCATTGAAGGTGTAAGAGGAATCGCTGGAGCGAAATCAGTTGCTGGAATTAAGTCATTAGATTGCTGGCGTGCAGCAACAGCTGCAGCAAATACTGAAGTATTTGTGACCGTTAAGACTTGAGATTTTGAAGTTTTAGCCTTGTTTTTTCCAAAAACAGTGCCCATTTTGGCCTGGTTAACTGAATCCCACGGATGCCTAAGAGAAAATCTCAATGAAAGTGTTTGAATAGAGCCAAAAGGAATTCAATGGAAATCGCCTTGTAACAATCTAAAATCCAGACTTAATGAGTGAAATCTAGCAACAGTTTTGAGGTAATAGACGCAAACAACCTTTAAACATTAGTTTATCGATTTATTGATTTTTTTAGTAACGCAAGTACCAAGGCAGCTTGACAACTCAGATTGAAGATTGTTGTAAGGGTGTCAAGTTGCCTTTCGGAAGTACTTAATTTTTTGAGCTTACTATGCTGAAACTTCTACTAAAGTCTTATATAAATAAAAATCTGAGCATATGTGCAATGCTAATAAGTGACACTCGATTTTCCGCAGCATTTTCAAACACATTGACATTTTGCATTTCTACGAACTTAAGTGACCATGCAGACTACTACAGACAAAGGAAAAAAGGTAGTTCAAGTTTATGGTTATAAAATCAATGTACATATTATATATAGTTTTGTGTCTC
>JAQGAD010002564.1:0-13051 GCA_034696625.1 Isotomurus palustris
CATTGCTGCTGGACAGTTGGAGAGTTGGATACTACTGTTCTTCGCACATCATAAACTGGAATGTCCTGTTTCGGCACTTTCCAGTAACTTACTTTCTAAAGTAGCATAGCAATAAACTGACTCTCACAAGTTATTCTTGTAGTGATCAGATTCGATGACCTGGAGGGGATTAATTATTTACTTATATTTAAAAGTTTCAAAGGAATTTCTTTTTCACTCTGATTTGACACTCGACTTAGACTTCATCATTTACAACGGCGCCGCGTGTGGAGATAAGTTGAGACGGAGGATGTTGCGAGCGAAAGGATTCGTGTGGAAGGCTGCGGTTTTTCGTGCATTTGAAATCTACCTTCGCTCCTTCTTCTTCCTGCGGATATTGGCCATTGGCAGTGCAAAATATCTAACGACCCGACACAATAAGTTAACTTAAGTGCCTTGTATTATTCCTTCAGGGTACACTAATCATTTAACTGGCACAGCGTTTGGACTCTCGCTAAATGCCGAAGGAACTTTGCTGCCTCAAGCCTTTTCCTTTGCAATTCTATCATCCATGTAAGTGACCAACACGGAGGAGTTATGTCCAACACATTAAACTTCCTCATCCCACTCAATGTCCTTGTACAAGTCAACCTTCCAGTTTCCGCACTCGTCTTCCGGTTCAACAGAACCAGTCCCGTTGCAAGATGAATTTTGCTAGCGATGTAATTTAAATGACTTTCTTCCGCTTATGTCATCACCTCTAATTACACAACTCACCATCCTCCACGTAGCACACCTCAAACCTGCAACATATTCAGTCACATTTACATGTAAGTGGTTTTTCAAGGGAATTTGATTTAATTATTCGGGACCAACTCTCTGTAGGTATTCACAGCTTGCTTAATAATTTGCACTTGAAAGAGAAAGGAGAGAAGAAGAGGTCTCGTAATGGGCACAACTCTCAGAACTTTTGAACTTATTTAATTTCATAAACCAAGCATCTCAATAATATGTGAACATCTCTTTCCAGCTGTGTGATATCGAGTGGGGATTTTATACGCAACCTGATTCACATACAAGAGAGTAATTCAGATTCGGAGGAAAGTCTTATTTAGTTCCACCTGCTCACGACTGCAGGTCCATTCTAATGAACTCACCAGCCTCCAATTAAGTGATATATGAGAGAATGGAGAAAACCTACACCAAGTGGATTCTGAAATCCCAGATGATCGAGTCTTACTCAACTGACAACTACGATCCGTCTAGAATAAAGTCAAAATCTATATGACGTAAGCAATCACAGGTATTCATAAACTTTGCATCTCTATCGGGCTCAACGAAATCGCATTTTGAATCAGCTTGTAAAATTACACTGTTGGCTTTTGTAGAGAAACTTGCTTCCAATTAAATTGGGTACACCGTGCGCAATTGTCACACGGCCCGGACTCCGAAGAACAGGTTGCACACTCATATAAGGCCAAATTGTTATCTGGCTGGACTAAAATGAGAGATTGAAATTGCCTTTCCTCATGTAAATCTTCATTCCAATTCCTCACAAAATACACCTTGGCCTGATTAAACTCACTGTCATCATATCTTCGAAGGCAATACAACATTAGTTTTCTCAAATTACTATTCTATTTCTCTTCACCTTGGCCAGTCTCTGGAATTGAACGTCGTGGTTCATTTTGGAACGCATGAAAATGAGTGTCTGAAGTTTCGTGCATCCTGCTGGAGTGCACCTTTCGTAAAATATGACTCGAATGAACGTAAGAAGAAGAACTTTTTGGTTTCTTTCATGTGCATGTTTTGATGCGCCTCCTAGTATTTTGGAATATGTGTGAAGTTTGTTTTTAAATAGTTCTTTAGACTTGTGGAACAGAGGAACTTTGGTGGAAAAGTAATACAGGAAAAGAAAAAGGAGAAAGCACAGAAAATAAAATGAGATTCATGATGATGAGAGTTGAATTTAATTTCACATTTAAGATTCTGTCTGACGTATAAAAACTAATGAAACTTTTAAGTTGTTGCGAGTGAAATCAAAATTAAATCCCTACCTACAGACTGTATTTCATTCGTGGTTGAGACAAAAACGTGTGCATATGTGTACAAGTGGAAGCCTAAGGCATCAAATTACACTGTCTATCGATCTTAAGACAAACACAGTTTCAGCCGTCGCCCACACACTTCCATCAAGCATCAACAGTAATCCACACTTCATTGGCAAAGTGTCAACAAGATTGAATTCTTAGTTCCCCTTTAATCTCGTCCTTGCTTTCTGCCCTTCTCAAAGCAACAACCTGTCACAGTGAAGTTCACAAGAAAGGAACTATTAAAAGTTAACACGTCACAGAAGGCTGTAGTAGCTGAATTTGAGGAAACTGTCTTTAATATTTGCGAACGGTTTCACGTTATTCCATCCTAATTAAAATTATTATATTATTAGAACAAGCTTTTCCAAGTGTGGGACTTCATCACTTAAATTTCTACAGTTATGTGTAATCCGATCTCATTACTACAATGCACTTTCCCCCATAAGTTTTCTAGAAAACCGCAATTTCTTAAACGATGATCCGGATCTCCAGTTAAATGATCCAACTCATATCATCATCCGCAGCATCGATCCTTTCGTGGGTTACAGATCAGCTTGCAGGCCCGGCAGCTCCTTTATTTGAAAGCAAATATAAAAAACCTCTAATTAATTAAAATAATCATGAATTCTAGAGAAGCCGTGGCATAGTGGTCCAGTGGTGATATCTAGAACGGGTATGTGCTCGTCCTCCGTCTCATTAAGTCAAGTCCCAGTAGTGGCTAAAATAATAATGTTAGCTGAGTGGGTTGATCGCTGGGCTGCGTGGGTTTGTAACAACTTGGAATAAAATGCTGTTCATAATGATATCTCGGTGGGTATGGTTTCGTATCTAAGTATCTTCATTATACGTATAATTAACATTTTGTCTCATACCAGTATAGAAGACATTTAGCTTAGCAATATAGGCCATAATATCCTTTAAATTTTTACTTTGTCAAGACAACTCTGACTAAAAGGCGAATTCGCACCCCTAAAAACTCGCTTATACACTCAATCACTATTCAGAGTGATTAAGACCTTTCACTCCATCCTTGCACAACCTTTGAAACATTTTCTTTCTCTGATCATCCCACTTGAATGTTCAAATTTACACTAATCAAATCAGATTTATTTATTTCAAGTTAGAGTGTCACAATCCCCATTTAAACATAAATTAAACTTTGAATCCCATTTTAGCTTGAGTTTCTCATTAATTTTGTTGCAAAGAAGATGGGAAGTTATCACCCAGGACTTTTTTCTAACTGCATAGCATGCCTTATAAATCACAAAGCGTATCCTCCCATTCAAAATATAGTTTCGTTCTAGCGGAATAATTCCACTAGCTCTGTTTACAGAGGAGAGCAGTTGGAAACACACTTCTTGTATAAGATTTGAATTTGATAAGGGTAGTTGTAGTTTACTTACAATCTTAACTTACTTACTATGTCAATGTTAAAATGTGAGCAGGCAATTTAACTGCAGTGCAGAGAAATTCAGTCAAAACATGTGATGTGTAGAACAGGTTTTCTTTTCTAAATTGGTCCTGTCTAAGAAGTTAATTTGATGAAAGAGACACAATTCTTGGACTTTTTTCCTCTATAGATCCTTTAAGAAATACTTTAAGCATGATGTGATACAATCAAAGGATTCTCAAATACTTCAAACGACTCATCGCATATTTACACAAATTTCGAATCCTTTCCTATTTCCATAACTCAACTTCTTTCCTTCGCGTTTGTCTCAACTTTCAAACTTCCAGAAGCATGAAAATATTTAGCCCACTTACGTCACAATGCTTACCACGCATGTTAATACATTCATAACCAAAGTCCCTTGGAATGAAAAAGCTGAAGCTGATGAGTGAGGATTAGCTTAGCATAAAATAGTACTTATTGTTAGAAGTTTGGAGAGCAGTGATTGGATTTGAAATTGACGTTAACAATTGTTTATCACTTTCCTAATTGCCTATTAGTTATATCGCAAGCTGGTGAGGTAGAATTTGGCACACGGTATTGTTGTTTGCGTAATATATCAATAAGGATTGTGTCAATTATCAAGGTTAGGTGACTATGTTGTGCTTTTTATCAACCTCCATAGCATAAGCATACGCGTCAAAGTTTATCGACTCACAGTTCAGTAGTAGTTCAGACGCCTCCTAGGTTACTTTCCCCAAATTCAACATATTAAAGGTTACTTTCCTTTTCATCTCTGCTTATTATTTGCGATACTTTGGATCTTTCTTTCATTATCATTTTTCCTTCAATCCTCTTCCCGATAATTTCTGGAAACTTGAGTTTCTCATTCAATATCATGACATAAATAAAATTGAATATTCGTGAATTTCGTAATTGTGAAAATGTAATTCAATACAGAATTGTTTTTGAAATGTAGAAGACTTGTTTTTGAATTAAGTGGGACAGTTAACAGCTGAATTTAAATTTCGTTGGAGTTCTTGGATTGTGATGATAAGCAAAGACAACCATATGCAGACATTGTGCAGAGAAAGGCACATTTCTAAGAATTCCATCGAAGAATGCGCTGCAAACACCCAATTATTGAAAGCCCTGTGAACATTGTGAACATCTGCAGGTTGTGCTTTAGCCAAATAAACTCTTCATTCATCGTTACAAAAGACAGTGCAGCCCTTAGTCAGATGCAAATGACCTTTGTGTTATTGTTCTTCAAACTATTCCTTCGGTCTCAAAATGCCACTCTCAAATACATTCAAATATGAGCTAAAGAAAGCTAGAAATTTTGACGTTTTAATTTCGTGAGATCTCATTCTCTTTACCTGAGTAATGTACATTCAGATTTGCATACTCACTTTTGTTCTCCAGCAGTTGGGCAGTAAGGGAATTTAAATCTCAGTAACGTAATTTACGCTGCTATTAGGCAGGGAAGGGCAACAAATCCATAAATTAAGAAAGTGTTTTGGACGTGCTGCTACCAATTTTGAACGTCTGCTGTTTGAACGTCTGCTCTTCAAAAATACGTCCCGCAGATTCTGCTTCATATCAACATTTTTTAACAACAACTTAGCTACGCTAAACCCTGCAACTCTTCTCCGGGAATTAAATAACGACAAGGTAAATAACAGTTTGTAATTAATTGTTTCATTCCTTAAAATCCACCACTTAATCAATTTGGCTTAGATTTGTGTACTATACTTTAAATCTCATCGCTAGAAATTGTTAACGTCAGTTTCATCTAATTTCCAACTTCCGGATCTTCCGAATGCTTACTGCAAGATGAGGACATTTGTGATCTGTATAGTACACAATGAGATAGTGCGCTGGACATCGGGACTCCTAAATTCCATGCAAGTGAAGTGCAACAGTATTTAGAGTCCAACAGATATTCAAGAGTTGCTCAGCGCAGCAGGAGAAATTTCCCACAGTTGCAGAAAGAGTAAAAGTTGGTTGTTCCCAGCAAATCAGTTCCAGTTGCCAGTTGCACTTTCTCCAGAACGGAGTTCACATCTCTTTCACTTGTTCCGCTTTCAGCAGTTTTGGCTGGGGCAAATTGAGTTGAGTCAGTCTTAATTCAAATAAATCTTTTTTACATACACACAGAAACAAAAGCAGGAATATTTACGTTGGGCTTGCTTGGTAGATTTGTAGAAAAAACAAAATGGATACATATTCTGTGGGAGACGTGACAATGGGACCAGTGGAAACGAGTTGGCAATCTGAAGACAATTTCAACATGTTTGAGACTGTTAATAAAACAAGAATGATGGAAGGAGATCATTCTCTCCACTCAGTTTATCAAAAAGGACAACCTTTCGAAATTGGAAACAACACTTTTTATAGTGCTTCTGAGGAACCGAGCAACTTGAGACACTCGTTGTTTTGGACGATTGTTCTTATTTTTGCGTATGTGGGTGTTTTCGTAGTGGGATTTGTTGGCAATGCCATGGTCATCTGTGTTCTCACCATGAAAAGGCAAATGAAAAGTGTCACGAACCTCTTCATTCTCAATCTTGCCATCGCTGATATGTCAGTTATCATCTTTTGCACCCTCCCAACCCTTCTAGCCAACATATTCGTCCGTAAGTATGTTTCTATCCAAATTGCCATTCTTCCTTAGGTTTCAATTCCTCACGGCTTATCTACCAACACATTACTTTATCAGCTGAATACATCAGAGTAATTCAATGTCCAGTTTAACTTTACTTGTGTGGATATCTAATGTCCGGTCCTACTCACGCTTGATTCTTTCAGTTTTTCGTGCTGTGGACACGATATTTAATTAATATTGATATTTAATAAATCCACTTCCTTGAACTTTCCATCCTACTGGATTTTAATTTGAATAAATTTGATTCTTGTTCTTTTGCTTCTGGAGCATTGTGTGAGGCTAATGAAATGAAAAGGAGAATAGACAATAATTACGTAAAATAGGGTTCCGGTGAAAGCATTTCTGTATTTGATTATTCTATGCATTCAAGTATCCTCGGGAAGATGCCACTCCTTGAATTCTTTCATATTGGAGAATCTTTGTTACATTGTTAAAAATGGATTCAGAATTGCATTTCAACTTTTACTTTGGAGTAGCATAAACAAAAGGAACATATAATTCAGGTTAAGGGTCTCCTCTTTCAAATATCCATGCTGACTGAATTGAGGATGAGTAGCTCAGTGATCACGCAAGAGACATCTGATCTGTCGAAACCTTTTTGTTTTCACACTAATTGGGTAACTGTAAACTTGAGAAGAGAGCATGTGGAAGATTTTCTGTAGAAGCCTGAAGTAGTCAATCTGGATGTCTGCACAAATGCACACGTTAATATTAATTAATGCTGCGTAGTACGATGCTCATAAATAGGACAATACTAATATGATTTGTTTTGCTATTTTCTGCAGCTTGGCTATTGGGCTCATTTATGTGCAAGGCAGTTGCGTATGTCCAAGGAGTCTCGGTCTGTGCATCCGTCTACTCTCTCGTGGCCATCTCAGTGGACAGGTGGGGTATTTCGTCATTACATTTTATTTGTCATTAATTAATAATTTGGGGGCGAATCTGATCGAACAAAATCCTCTTCTCCACAACAACAAAACGACCCCTCATTGCACAGACCACTCCGTGTCTTGTTGAATAAACTTTGTCGCCAGGGTGGGAAGAAGTGAAAAGTAAAATAAAACGACGCCCGATGTCCCATTGCAGCTGTGAAGTGAGTCAACAAAGGATAAGGGTCTTATTAGTATCTACCATTAAATGAATTTCTCTTCATGTCCTTTTCCAACGACCTTCGCTGAATAAGTCTGATCAAACGGAAACGCCCCAAGTGCCATCGTTTCTGGAATTCCCAGGTCAAAATCAAAAGGCAGTCAACTAATCTTATAATCTGGGCAAATAAGATTTCACTTTCTGTCACACTCACTTGTGACTGTTTTTTCAATGCATACGTCTTACTTTTTTCCGAACAATATATGTTTGCCCTTTCACGACTCACAGATTTAAAGAAAGGACCTTGACTTATGTGCCTTTAACAAAGCTTCCACAGCCTTTTTAAAACTTTAATTTAAATGAGAAACCATGTATTAGTTGGCCGTTGGGCTGGCATAAATGAAATACGAATTTAATCAACTTTCACTTCGCTAAACTTTCTCGAAGTTGTAGGCTGCTTGTTTGCTGTTTCCAAAGAGAATATCTTGAAAGAGCATTCTCATTTAAGCATTTTCAAGAGAGAGAGCTTTTTTTCTTTTTTTATTTCTTGTTAGCAAACAATGTATTTATAGCAACCTTCGTTCTCACCTTCTTATATGGTTGCAACTCTGAGTGCCTTTTCAATCAACTTAATTCCATATCTGAGATTTTTAGTGCCATTAGCAAAGGTAACTTCTAATCACTCTTTGTGGTTTATTCATCAAACTCTCCATGTGGTCATTTAGGCCTGCCGTGTATCAGCAGCAATAAATCAGCTTTGTCTCTTTTTTCAGGTTCCTGGTGATAATGTTCCCTACGAAGATGCCACGAGGGCTGACGACTTCCCACGCTCGCGTAATAATCATCTGCATTTGGGCATCATCATTGACGATCACTTTCCCGTGGCTCATCGCCTTCCGTCTCATCCCTTCAGGTCAAGAAAATGTGGAATATTGTGTCGAGTCTTGGCCAGAGTCCATGGACAGTCGGTTATTCTTCCTGATTGGAAACCTCTTTTTCTGTTACGGACTTCCACTCATCTTAATTTTAATCAGCAATGGACTCATTTGGAGACATGTGGCACAGAGAGAAGTACCCCCGGAGTCCGCTTCTCCAGCTGCCATCAAAAGCGTCCACCGAAAGACTCGTCACGGTGTCTTCAAAATGCTCTCTATTGTATCACTCACCTTCCTCATCTCGTGGCTCCCACTTTATCTCATCTTCCTCCGCATAAAATTGGGAGGCCCTCTGAATGAAACCACGGAGAATATAATTTCCATCACTCTGCCCTTCGCCCAATGGATGGGTGTGTCCAACAGCTCCTGCAATCCCATTCTTTACGCATTCCTTAACCAGACATTCAGAGATTCCTTCAAGTCCCTCATAACTTGTCCTACATTCGTTCGTTCTCGTCAAAATGCTCTCACTCTCACTACTACATACTATTATAACAACATGCCACTCAATTCAAAGCAACAGTTCACCTCAAGGCAATCGAGAAGACTGAACCCCTTACAGTATCCCATCAGCCATGTTTAATCCATATCTCTACATGCTCGCAAACTCTCGTGATCTTTAATTCCACAGAATAAGCTTTCACTTCTGGAATTCTGATGTCCAAAAAAACGACGACAATCTTACTTTAGTTTTGAATTTGAAACCAACTGTAGCGCGATGTAAAAAAGTATAGATTGTATGCAGCTTGAGAAATTTTTTTATACAAATTTCTGCGAGAACTTTTATGAAGCAAACTTGTATTTTTGTACAATAAGCGATGATTTACTGAGGTTGTCAGAGATTGCATCAATATGCTAATGCACTTATTTTTACACACAACACTTTCACCTAATAACAAAACTTTTGTCGGCACTAATGCCAAATATTATGGTATATTTAATTAAACACACTCAGATGAAAATATTATCAGTATCCCACATTATATAATTATTATTTCGCTATTGTTATTCGAGTTTATTATTATTATTTAAGCATGAGAATTCGAAGTGGTGAGGTGAACGGCTTCTGAACGTCTTTAGGAAAATAGAGGCTTCGTGTGCTCAGGAAGGGTTTCTTTTGGAAGATGCTTCAAATCCGTCTATTTATTGATCGGTAAGACATCATCTGCTAGAGCTGTTTTGGATTTTTTTCTACACCTCACTAGGAAAGATTTCCAGAAAAGAATACACATAGCAAGCAGATGACTGTAATTTGTAATTGTGTTTTCTCTTGTTATGAACACAATTTAAAACTAAATGTAATTCTGAGTCCAGCTTGAAATCTCGAATTCATCGCAACCTTATCTTCACCTTTACCTTGCACCTATTTGTTTATCGTAATTAAAATTATTCCAAGAGGAGTTGGAGTCTCCCCTATCTCACTCGAATTTCACATTTTGTTCCCTTGTTTTGAAACACACATGAGTTACCCCTCTTTAATGCAATCAAATCTAGTTCGTAAACACATTCCCCCTGTTGGCACTAGCGAATTGAATTAGACAATATTTCTTCTTAACTTCATACATACTTATTGTCAATCATGCACGATATTTGTGACACAGCTGTGTAATTACTACCACAGAGTCTGCCATTACACCCTTGAATATACTCCGGGGCTTGATTCATCTTAACTGTGAATCAAAAATGAAACATCAAGTTGCAAAAAAAATCTGAGAATACTAATGCAGTCATTAATGATAGTAGTTGGATTTGAGAAATCAAAGGGCTGAGATGAATGTCTTCTGACTGTCTAAAGAGAAGCATCCGCTTCCTGTGCTAAGGAAGGTTGTGGTGGAAGTATCTAAAACCCGGGTATTTATCGATCTGTAAGACACTGGTTACCTAGATATGTTTAAGATTTCATTCCTACCATTCAACAGGTCCTCAAAATACTTCCAAGAAGTTTGAAGTGGAAAAGGCTTTCTCTCAACTGCCTACTTGCCAACCTATGTCAACAATGCACGATTTAATTTACACGAATATTCAATATGAACACTCCAGGGTTGGATCTCAACTATCCAAGAAATGTTTTGAAGGGTGGTTCCTCACAAATGTCTGGCATATTGATTTCAGCGTTGGTGAAGAGATTGTGAGCTTCATCGTTGAGAATGAATTTCTGAGTATGAGTGAAATTTTTAAAGTAACGTTTATTCTAAGAATATTCTTGCGTTTATATTTCGCACTTGCAAAATGCATTTGATTTTAAATTTCCCATAATTTCGTGCTATGCCCTTTACAGGACAAATTTTCGGTTATTATTTATTATTCAGAAACCTTTCTTTTGTTTCGAAACTATTTCTTCCTTAAAGATATTTTAACGAATTTAGTGTAACTTATCGTGTTGCTTTTGAATTCAATTATTTTAAAATCGAAAGGTGTAGATACAAATATTACAGTACATTTCAATAGGCACGCATTAATGCAAGAACTACTTGCTCTGTCCAAAATTCACTTACATGTTTTGTTACCAGCCAAGCTTTTGTTGTTTCACTGAATGAAGTTCGGACTCTATGGTTGAAACACAGAAGTACAGAAATCACCTGTATCCTACGTAAGTGCTTTTCTATTCACAAGTTAAATAATTTTTCAGAATATTATCTATCTCTGTTTGTTTTTAACCAGTTAAGCATGCCTCAAGCACTTCACAATTTTGCGGACCACCTAGCTGTCAGCTGTCACTGGAAGTCATCTCGCAAGAATAAATTACTTATCCCAAATTGGTCTGTGATATGTGCTTAAAAAAGACATTTAATCGATACAGGAAAGTGTCTCTATGCCAGTCTACAAGAATTGTAGTATACGCTATGTGTTAGATGAATATTTAAAGTCAGAATTGCATTGGTATAAGGTAATATTAATTACTCAACTAAGAGCAAACGGGTCACAACTTGCAGCTGTTGGGAAACCTGTGAAGCTTAATGACCTTAAAAATAAGTATGATAATACTATAAAGGACATATGTGAAGCTTGTGACTCGAGAGAAGTTGAAGATTGTTTCCATGTAATGTTTAAATGTATGAAATATGATGTAATCAGGTATTAATTTCTAGGTAAATATGATGTTCCAAAACGGAGAAATGAATTTCTATTTTTCCTATTTAATAATCTAAATGATGAAATTATTAATAATATCTACGTATATTTGAATGCTATGCTATTAATTAGAAGTAAGTCGTGTCTGCAGCAAAGTTAACTTTCCAAGTATACCGACTATCCATGTATGATTGTATAGGCTATTGGCCACATCAATGAAGAAATAAAGACTTACTTACTTACTTATCCCAAATCATAAAGCTAACTTTTGTAAATTCTATATTAATTATTGAGCAACGACTTTGTAGAACTTATTACCTAAAAAATTAAGAATGTAAATGCAGAATTTGTATTACAACAAGACATAATTCAATACCAATCTTTATCTCTGGCTATGGAACTCAGTAGCTAGTGCGTCTTTTGTTGTAAATCAGTTACATCAAACTCTATCCTTTGATAATAATGAATATAAAATAATATTATTATTATTTTAATTATTAAATGTTTTAGTGAAAAAACGTTTAAGCAACCAAGTTGCTTTAATTGGACCTCCCTCAAATGATTCGAAAGGCAAAGCGGAGTAAGCTAAAATTACGAACTCTAAAACGCCTGAGACAGTTGACGACGGGTAACTGGTGATCTCTCAGATAAAGCCGAGAAGGTCTCTTAACGGCTTAATCCGGAAAATCCCCAATTTCCACACACATGTATGTTTGCAATCCACTAGAAATAAGAGAGTACGGTAAATATTTCTAGTTTACTTTAATACTCACTCCAAACCGTTTAAAATAAATGCAGGAATGTCTTTAGCTCATTCTATCTTCATCTAATGCGATGATATGAAACTACTGACTGGAAGTAGATACGTCACATGTAAAATTGAGGTGAAAATTTCTGCTACGTTTGTGATTACTGATTGCTACTCACATTCATTACAAACAGGAACAGTGTGAAATCAATGTACAGCACAAGAGTTCTATCAAGCGGATTGAATTCTCGCTTAGCCAAGGATGAATTCGAGCATCCTGTTCTTTCTCTCCCGAACATTACATAGACACTAGTGCGAGCAGCAAAAAACAACATTGTTCAACCATTCCCTTATCAATACAAAGACACCCGGACAACCACCATCTCGCATTTTTCCCTGCTTCACTGTTCACAATAGATTCCATTCTCCACAATTGAATTCCTCGTTTGATTTATACACAGAACTAACTATTTCCTGACTTCGTTTATGCAAGCAAGAAGTACAAAACCTCATCCTTTGTTACATTTTTGCATACTCTTCTTACTGATGCATATCTACGAGCAAACATAAATGTCAGAAATCATGCAGACATTAGCGAAATAGCGTTTACTCATTGTAGTTAAAATCCCATTTTTCTTAAGAATAAACGAATTCTTAAACAGCGTGGAAACTGACTTCATTTCTAAGCTTGAGCAGATTAATTTGAAGTGCCTATAAATCTGTAGCTTACCTGAGAAGGTTGCCTTGTACGAGGATCATGAAGAATTTGGTTCCTATATTCCTACCTTGGACTACACAAATTTATTCTGGCTCACAAATTTAACCTAGGTCACGGCTAATCATTAATTGGAATAAAATAAACCTTTCAATTTAATATTTATTAGGAGGCGGAGGGAGGATTATGGAGAAGAATGTGGGAAGAGAGGAATGTGCTGATGGAGGCGGTCAGTGTTAAATTTAGTCGAACAACGACAATCAACGTGCCGGGTCGCACATTTTTTGCTTAAAATTCCCTGAGCACTTTTACTGGAATATTTTTGTATATTTGAGCAATTGGGGGTCATGGAAGGACAAATT